>PVIA01003349.1:0-171809 GCA_004024845.1 Tonatia bakeri
CTAATTCATCTTCTTAAAGCAGTCACTTTAGCATCTCCTGCCATGCTGGTTTGGAGGAGATGGACTCCTTTAAATATATATTTTTTCTTTTTTTGGTCTGGAAAATTCCTTATTTCACCTTCCGTATTAAGCGAGCGCCCTGCTGAGTAGAGTAGTCTTATTTGAGGGCGTTTGCTTTACATTACTTGGAATATTTCATGCTAACCCTTTTTGGCTTGTTGTGTTTCTGTTGAGAAATCAGCTGATACCCTATCAAGTTTCCCTTGTATGTTACTAGCTGTTTATTCCTTTCTGCCTTGAAGGTTTTCTCTTTATCTTTAAATTTGCTATTTTAATTATGATATATCTTGGAGTGGACCTCTGTGGGTTCATCTTGATTGGGGCCCTCTGTGCTTCCTGTGCTTATGTGAATTTTTTTCCCTTACCAAATTAGGGAAGTTTTCTGTCATTATTTTTTCAAACAGGTTTTCTATCCCTTGCTCCTTTTCTGATATATTATGATGTAAATATTATTGCATTTCATGCTGTCCTGCAGCTCTCTTAACCCCTCTTCATTCTTTTTGAGCCTTTTTTCATTTTGTTGATCTATCTGTGTGTTTTTTTCTACCTTGTCCTCCAACTTGTTTATTCATCCCTGTGGTTCATCTAGCCTGCTCTTCATTCCTTCTAGTATATTATTCACTTTTGATATTGTATTCTTCATTTCCTCCTGGCTCTTATTCATACTTTCTATGTACTTTTTCATGCTATTGTGGTTCCCACTAACTTCCTTGTAGTTCCCATACTGTTCCTTGTGCTCCTTGGGCATCCTCATAACCATTACTTTGAACTCTATGTCTAATAGGTTGCTTACCTCAATTTCATTTAGCATACTTTCTGGTAATTCCTCCTTTCCTTTCAATTGGGGATTGTTTCTTTGTCTCCTCATTTTTGGTGACTATTTTTGTTTGTTTCTGCACATTATTCTGCTTTAACTTCTGTCTTGGTGTAGTGTCCTTCTGTTGTAGGAGACCTTTGGGCCTCAGTTGTGTAGTTGAACTGTTACTCTTGGGATGCCTTTTATGCCATTTATGTAGGCTCTGTTGTTGTAGTTGGATTTTGGTTGTGTTGTGTTGTTCTTTGGTAGATTCTTCCCTCCAGCTGGCTGACTGAGCATCACACCACCCACCATGTCTTGTGCACTGTTGTACATGTGCTGCCAGAACAAAATACAACAACCAAAAGAGAAAACCCACACCTGCAAAAATAATGCCCAATTACAACTGCAATATCAACAATAAATGAGTAAATATTTATAAAAGTGGAAAGAGATTAAGGCTATTATAAGAAAGGAAAAACAAATGTGAGATGAATAACTGAAAGAAAAATTATTTTGAGAGTGTAGAGCCAGAAGAAATAATAAGAGTAGGGAATAAAAGCAAAGACAAAAAAAGAAAATAAAATTTACGTCATAGACCAAAAAGGGAACAAAGAAGACAAAATACAGTAGGAAAAAGGGAGAGGAAAATAAGAAGTTAAAAAAATAAAAAAGTGAAAAAACAGAAACAAAATTGAAGAAAAACATCCACCACAGCAATATAAATGACAAATTAGCAAAGATTACTACAGGTGGAAAGTGAATAAGAAGGAAAGAAAAGTGATTTTGAGAGGATAGAGAGAGAAAAAATAATAAGGGTAAGGAATGAAAATCAGGCTGAGAGAGGGTAAAAGTAAAATTTAAGATGAAAAAAGGGCAGGCGGTTTCCAGCCAAGATGAAGGTATAGGTGGAAACCCTTTGCTTCCTTGCACAACCAAAAGGAGGATAATGACCAATCTAAAAACAATAAACAACCAGAAGTGCCAGGAAATCAAACTGCATGGAACTCTGACAACCAAGAAATTAAAGAAACAGTGAACTACACTGGTAGGAATGAGATGGGGTAAACAGGTAGATGGAGAGGACCCCTGGCAAGGTGGTGGAGTGTGTGGGTGGGGCTGGCTGAACAGAAAACTGAGACTCAGAGCTGACTGTGGACTATGTTGGAGGGGTTGACACAGTGGAAGAAACTCCCAGTCTCACATGAGAGTTTGTTGGAAAGTGGGGCTAGAGCTAAGCAAGCGAGCTGCATTGTTCCCTCTCTGACCTCTCCCCCACACACAGGGCCACTACATAGCAAAGAGGGTCACCCTGCCCTGGTGAATATCTAAGGCCCCATCCCCTTACAACTTAATAAGTGTGCTGACACAAAGAAATATGGCCCAAATGAAAGAATAGAGCAAAACTCCAGAAAGAGAGCTAAGCGACAAGGAGTTACCAATCTATCTGATGGAGAGGGATTAACAAATCCCTGTCAATCAAGATGCTCACAGAACTCATTGAGCATGGTCAAAAAATGAAAGAACAAATGAAAGATACCCAAAGTGAAATAAAGGAAACTATTCAGGGAACCAACAATGACAGGAAGGAAACCAGGACTCAAATCAACAATTTGGAACAAAAGGAAAAAATAAACATCCAACCATAACAAAATGAAGAAACAAGAATTCAAAAAAAAAATGAAGAAAAGCTTAGGAACCTCTGGGACAACTTTACACGTTCCATTATCCAAATTATAGGGATTCCAGAAGGAGAAGAACAAGAGCAAGAAATTGAAAACTTACTTGAACAAATAATGAAGGAAAACTTCCCGGATCTGGTGAAGGAAATAGACTACCAGGAAGTCCAGGAAGCCCAGAGTCCCAAAGAAGTTGGAGCCAAAGAGGAACACACCAAGGCACATCATCATTAAGTTACCCAAAATTAAAGACAAACAGACAATCTTGAAAGCAACAAGAGGAAAGGAGACAGTTACCTGCAAAGGAGTGCCCATAAGACTATCAGCTGATTTCTCAAAAGAAACCTTGCAGGCAACAAGGGGCTGGAAAGAAGTATTTGAAGTCATGAAAGGCAAGGACCTACATGCAAGATTACTCTATCCAGCAAAGCTATCATTTAGAATGGAAGGGCAGATCAAGCGCTTCCAAGATAAGGTCAAGTTAAAGGAGTTAATCATCACCAAGCCATTATTATATGAAATGTTAAAGGGACTTATCTAAGAAAAAGAAGATCAAAAGTATGAGTAGTAAATGACAACAAACTCACAACTATCAACAAATGAATGAACCTAAAAGAAAAGAAAAACAATGGAAACAAAAACTAAGCAAACAACTAGAACAGGAACAGAATCAGAGAAAGGGACATCACATGGAGGATTTTCAATGGGGAAGGGGAGGGGAGGAATAGGCAGGAAAGGTACAGGGAATAAGAAGCACAATTGGTAGGTATAAAATAGACGGGGAGAGGTTAAGAATGGTGTAGTAAACAGAGAATTCAGAGAAGGTATATGTACAACCCATGGACATGAACTAAATGATAGGGAATGCTGGAGGGTTGGGGGGTGGAGGGTGGAGGGGGGTAAAGGGGGAAAACTTGTAATGGCATAATCAATAAAATATACTTAAAAAAGAAGGGCAGGAGGAACACAAAACAGAGTAGAAGGGAACAGTAAAATAAAGATTTGAAATACAAAAATTGTGACCCCCTAGGAATAAAATGAAGAAATGCAACAACTACTATATCAACAACCAATGAGCAAAGATCTTAATAAAGATGGAGAGAGAATAAGGATATTGTATGAAGGGAAAAAGAATATGAGATGACTAACGGGAAGAAAAATGGTGTTAAGGGGCTGGAAAGAGGAAAAGTATTAAGAGTATAGAATAGCAACAAGGTATAGAAAGGGAAAAATAAAATTTAAAACAAATATAAGAACAAGAGGGAAGATAAAATATGAGATTTGAAATAAACCAAAATAAAAATTAGTAAAATAATAGGAACAAACTTGAAGAAAAATGTTAAGCTCTGCTAGAGAAAAATAACTGAAATAATGAAAACCATGGTGGAATTCATCTGAGCAGAATCTAGTGTTTTCTACTGTTTTTTTCTTTCTGGATTTGCCCCTGGTGATGTCAGAGGGTGTCCTGCTCTAGCAGCCTGTTCAAGACTACAGGCAATCCACAATTTATTGTTCTCTTCTTCAGTCTTTGCTTGGCTTCACTGTTCTGCCCTGCCAGCTTTCCATCAGCACCATACCCAGGAGACATTCATCTACTGTCTGAGATCACTGACAGTACCACTTCCACCTGCCTACATAGGAGGACTCTAGTGCAATAGGGAGGGTGGAATACTTGGGTCACCCCCTGGGGGTGCTGTTAAGTCTTCAGAGAAGATGGTGGGAGTTTTTCCCTGCTGCCCCCTCACCACATGTCTTGGTCTGTCACAGATTATTTCCAATAATGTATGGTTTCTGGTGAATTAGCTGTGCCATTTTCTGTGAGGGACCAGTCTGTATAAAAAGGGACCTGCCTAGCTTCAACAGAATCTGAGGTGTCCAGCACCTGGCCGTCTAGCCCCCAGCCTGTCACTCTTGCAGGAGACTCAGGCTCAAACTCCATTCTGGCAGCATGGGAAAAGGAGACAGTTACTTACAAAGGAATGCCCATAAGAGTGTCAGTTGATTTCTCAGAAGTAACCTTACAGGAAAGAAGGGTCTGGAAAGAAGTATTTCAAGTCATGAATGGCAAGGACCTATATCCAAGATTACTCTATTGGGCAAAGCTGTCATTTAGAATGGAAGGACAGATAAAGTGCTTCCTACATTAGGTCAAGTTAAAGGAGTTCATCACCACCAAGCCCATGTTATATGAAATGTTAAAGGGACTTATCTAAGAAAAAGAAGATCTAAAATATGAACAGTAGAATGACAACAAACTCACAACTATCAACAACTGAACTTAGAAAAAAATACAAACTAAGCAAACAAGCATAAGTAGGAAAAAAATCACAGAAATGGAGGTCACATGGAGGGTCATCAGCAGGGAAAGGGAGGGGGGACTAGGGGCAAAGGTATAAGGAATATGTAGTGTAAGTGGTAGGTAGAAAATAGACAGGGGGAAGTTAAGAATAGTATAGGAAATGTGGAAGTCAAAGAACTTATATGTATGACCCATGGGCATGAACTAAGGTGGGGGGTGGTGAATCCAGGTGGAAGGGGGTTACAGGGTGGAAGGGAATAAAGGGGGGGCTAATGGGACAACTGTAATAACATCATCAATAGAATACACTAAAAGATATAAAAAATAAAAAGTAAATACTAAAAGAAGAAATCTTTAGTTTCTCTTTTTGGTAGTTATTATTGGTATATAAAATTTCAACTAATTTCTGAATATTTTGCATTGTGCTACTTTACTGAATCCATCTATGAGTTCTGATAGTTTTGGTGGAATTTTTACAGCTCCCTATGTATAGTATCATGTTATCAAAACTATCAAATAATGATAGTTTTACTTCTTCCTTTGTAATGTGGATACCTTTTATTTTTTTCTTCTTGTCTAATTGCTGTGGCTAGTACTTTCAGTATCATGTTGAACAAGAGTAGTGAAAGTGGACATCCCTGTCTTGTTTCTGATCTTAAGGGAAATTATTTTAGGTTTTGCTCATTGAGTATAATGTCAGGTGTGGGTTTGTCAAATACGACCTTTACTATTTTGAGGTATCTTCCCTCTATTCACACTTTCCTAAGAGTTTTATCATAAATGGGCACCAGATTTTGTCAAATGTTTTTCCTGCATGTATTGATATGATCATATAATTTGTATTCTTCATTTTGTTTGTATGATGTATCACATTAATTGATTTGTGGACTTTGAACCAATCTTGCTGGAAGTGAAATTTGAACCAATTTCAAGGAAGAAATCCTACTTGATCATGCTGCATGACTTTTTATAATGTGTTGCTGAATTTGGTCTGCTAATATTTTGTTGAGGATTTTATCATCTATGTTCACTAGGGTTATTGGCGTGTAATTTTCTTTCTTCGTAGTGTCTTTATCTGGTTTTTCAATCAGGGTAATGCTACCCTCATAAAATTACCTTGGTAGTTTTCTCTTCTCTTAAATTTTTTGGGATAGTTTGAGGAGGATAAGTGTTAATTCTTCTTTGTCTGGCAAAATTCAACAGTGAAGCCTACAAGTCTAGGACTTTTGTTTGTTGAGAGTTTTTTTATTTTGTTGGTCATAATTAGTCTACTTAGATATTCGGTTTCTTTTTTTTTT
Organism: Tonatia bakeri; assembly: GCA_004024845.1. Lineage (NCBI taxonomy): Eukaryota > Metazoa > Chordata > Mammalia > Chiroptera > Phyllostomidae > Tonatia > Tonatia bakeri. The sequence goes on from PVIA01003349.1 coordinate 6,133, forward strand.
ATTTTTTAAAAACTTCAGCTCTGGCTGGTGCAGCTCAGTGGATTGAGTGATGGCCTGCAAAGAAAAGGGTTGCCAGTTTGATTCGCAGTCAGGGCCCATGCCTGGGTTGCAGGCCAGGTACCCAGCAGGGGGCATGAGAGAGACAACTACACATTGATGTTTCTTTCACTCTTTCTCCCTCCCTTCCCCTCTCTCTAAAAATAGATAAGTAAAATCTTTTTAAAAACTTCAGATACTTTATTGTATTTTTTCCATTACCGTTTAATCCCTTTATAATCTCCTCCCCTCAGCAACCACCACACTAATCTTGGGAAATTCTAGGTTTCTAGGAATTTATCCATTTCTTTTAGAGTGTCCAATATGTGGGCATATAATTGTTCATAGTATTTTCTTAGGATATTTTGTGTATTTTATGTCAGTTCATGTCCCCCTTCATTTCTAATTTTACTTATTTTAGTTGTCACACTTATTTTTCTGACGAGTTGGTTAAAGTTTTATCAATATCATTCATCATTTCTAAGAACCAGCTCTTGGTTTCATTGAGTTTTTGTATTTTTCAAAAAGACTCATTTATTCATCACAATTAGACTATGACATTTATCAATAAACAGCATGGGTGCAAAAGAAATATCTACATTAAAACCCATTGTTGAAATGCTTTACACTTTCTACAGAACAGAAACTCAAATACAATTATTACATAGCCACAAATATAGTCCTTGAGGGTTTTGCCCATATACATGAGTATTGTCTAAAACATGTCTTTTTTTGTAGCAGCTAGTCTCTGCCACCACCATGCTTGGCTGAGTTCACAAAGCTGTTGTAATCTGCAGCTTTCCTGTCACCTCTGAAACTCTATTCTCCTGCTAAGCTTCGTTTCCTATGAGCAATTAAGACCTTCTGCCACTGTTACTGGAACTTCCATAGCCACCTTGGCATCATGGTTTGGCAAAGTATTGATCTTCACTACCATGGGGGCCAGAGTTTGTGCCTTCAAGTTTCCTCCTTTCATGAGTCCAAAATTTGAAGATTGATTGTTGTAATCGCCAAAATCAATGTAGCTTCTTTCACCTCTAACATTGCTTTCTTCACTATCAAATCCATTATAGCCATCTCCACTGCCACCATATCCAGTACTACCACAGCTGCCACCAAAGCCTTCTGGACTTCGGAGGAAACTCCATGACCAAAGTTATTCCCACCAAAACCACCTCCATGACCACCTCCAAAGTTTCCGGAACCACTGTGACCTCTTTGACTGTATTAAGCATGAGCCAGCTCTTGCTTATATAGGGCTTTCCTTACTTCACAACTATGGTCATTATGATATTTCTTTTTTATTTCTTTTTTATTGTTGTTCAAGTATAGTTGTTTCAATTTTCCTCCCACCACTCCTCCCTCTCCAGCCATTCCCACTTCCCACCCTTGATCCTACCCCTCTTTGGTTTTGTCCATGTGTCCTTTATAGATGTTCCTGAAAACCCTTCCCCCTTTTCCCCATTATCCCCTCTGGTTATTGTCAGTTTGTTCTGCATTATGCAAAGTGAAATAAGCCAGGTGGTGAAAGACGAATACCATATGATCTCACCTATAAGTGGAACCTAATCAACAAAACAAGTAAGCAAGCAAAATATAACCAGAGGCATTGAAATTAAGATCATTATGGTATTTCTGAATGACAATCTTGTCTACAGAGTCATGGTTATCAAAGATTACAAAAGCAAAGCCTCTCTTCTTGCCACTGCCTCATTCAGTCATGATTTCAATCACTTCAATTTTCCCATATTCACAATAAGCTCTTAGGTGATGTTCTTCAGTGTCTCCTTTAATAACACTCACAAAATTCTATTCACAGTTAATTGGGCACCAGGTCTTTGAGAATCTTCTCCTGAGACAGCCCTCTTTGGTTCTACAACTCTTCTTCCATCTACCTCATGTGTTCTTGCATTCATGGCAGCATCCACCTCCTCCATAGTGGCATAGGTGACAAACCCAAAGCCTCTGGAGCACTTGGTGTTTGAATCTCTCATTACTACACAGACTTTGAGCATTTCCCATTGCTCATATTCACTCCTCAGACTCTCATTTGTTGTTTCAAAACCCAAACCTCTGATAAAGAGCTTCTGGAAGTGCTTAGGCTCTTTGGGAGGCTCTGACTTAGACATGATGACTACAGGAGAGGAGACTTCAATGATACTTACTCAGCAGCATATACTGGCACAAAGCTGTATTTTTTTTAGACTTTATTTCATTTATTTCCACTATGATTGCTATTTTCTTTTTTTTTGATAACTTTAAAAAAAATTTAATTGTTGTTCATGTACAGTTTTCTGTCTTTTCCTTCTCACTCTGCTCACTCTGGACTTGACTGCTTTCACTGTGTCCCATAGATTTGGGGTTGTTGCATTTTTATTTTTATTTTTCTCAGGGCATCTTTTGATTTCTTCCTTGATCTCATTGTTAACCTATTTATTGTTTAGTGATATCTTATTTAATCTCCATGTGTTTGTGTGTTTTTCAGGTTTTTCTTGTAATTGCTTCCTGGTTTTATACCATTGTGGTCAGAGAAGATGATTGATATGATTTCAGTCACCTTAAATTTTGAGACTTCTTTTGTGTTCTAACACGTGATCTATTCTGGAAGAAGTTTCATGTGCACTTGAAAATAATGTATATTCTGTAGTTTCGGGGTGAAACACTCTGAAAATATTAAATCCATCTGGTCCAGTGTGTCGCTTAAGGCCACTATTTCCTTGTTGATTTTCCATCTAGACAATCTATTAATTGATGTCAACCAGTTGTTAATATCCCCTACTATGACTGTATTACTGTTGATCTCACCCTTTATGTTTATCAATATTTGCTTTGTATATTTAGGTGCTCCTATATCGGATGCATAAATGTTTACAAGGATAATTTTATGGATTGATCCCTTTATTGTTATGTAATAATGTCCTTCTTTGTCTTTTTATAGCCTTTGTTTTAAAGTATATTTTGTGTGATATAACTTTTAATATCCCAGTTTTTTTCATTTCCATTTGCATGAAATATCTTCATCCATCCTTTACTTTCAATCTGTATATGTCTTTTGATCTGAAATGAGCCTCTTGTTGATAGCATATATATAGGTCTTGTTTTCTTATTCATTCAGCTACCCTATGTCTTTAATTGGAGCATTTAATTCTTTTACATTTAAAGTCCCCATTTATTGCCATTTTATGATTTATATTTGTGTTTCTCCTTTTTCTTTTTTAATTATTATTAGGTAATTCCCTTTAACATATCTTATAATACTGGTTTGGTGGTGATAAATTCCTTTAGTTTTTTCTTGTCTGAAAAGCTCTTCATTTTCCTTCTAATTGAAATGGTAGCCTTGTTGGGCAGAGTAATTTTGATTACAGGTCCTTTTTTATCATTTTAAATATTTTGTGCTCATCTCTTATGGCCTGAAAAGTTTCTGTTGAGAAATCAGCTGATAGTCTTATGGGGGCAACCTTTATAGGTAGCTAACTGTCTCTCTCTCACTTCCTTTATGATTTTCTTGTTGTCTTTAACTTTTTCCATTTTAATTATGATGTATCTTGGTATGGGCCTCTTTGGGTTCATCTTATTTGGGGCTCTCTGTGCTTCCTAGACTTGTGTGTCTTTTTCATTAAGTTAAAGAAGTTCTTAGTCATTATTTCTTCAAGTAGATTCTCAATCACTTGCTTTCTCTCTTCACCTTCTGGTACCCAGATGATATGGATGTTGTTAGGTTTGCTGTTGTCTCAGAGGTCCATGAAATTTTCCTCATTAAAAAAAATTGTTTTGATCCGTTGATTGGGTATTTTTTTGCTACCTTGTCTTCCATCTTCCAAATCACTGATTTGAACCTCTGCTTCATCTAATCTGTCATTGACTTCTTCTAGTGTAGTCTTTATTCCAGATAATGTATTCTTCATTTCTGACTGTTTTTTTGTTATGGTTTCTATGTCCTCCCTTATGTTTAGTATCTCATTTTTGAAATTCTCACTGAGTTCATCCATTCTTCTTCTAAGTTCCTTGGGCATCCTTATAGCTATTGTTTTGAACTCTGTACCTGGTAGATTGCCTACCTCTATTTCATTTAGTTCTTTTTCTGGAGACTTTTCCTGTTCTTTCATTTGTTGCATTTTTTGTTTCCACATTTTGGCTGCCTCTCTGTAGTTGTCTCTGCTCATTAGGTAGATTTGCTACATCTCCCAGTCTTGATAGCATGGTCTTATGTAGTAGCTGTATTGTTGGGTTCAGTGGCATATTCTCCCTAAATACCTGAGCTGGGTGACTCTGGACTGTCCCTTGTGTGGTTTGTGAGAGCCCTCTTGTTCTAATTGAATCTTTATTACTGTTGGCCTGTCTGTTGGTGTTGTTTACCCTAAGGCTGGCTGACTGTGAAGAATTGACCTGAAACACAGTGTGTGAGTTGCTGTTTGGAGGCTGACCCCAAGAAGCAGAATTCTCCCTAGCAAGTCTGTTGCCTGCCAAGACCTCCCTTTGAGTGTGTCACATTTGGAGCTAATTGGCTCATGCTTTCATGTGGTCTGAAGCCAGCCACTGGATGTATTGGTTCTGGGGACTATTAGGTGGGACTCTGTTGCAGGTCAATGCCAGATGCTGCCTGTGATCTTCCCTGACCTACCTGTTAGGAGCTACAAAGTGATTCATGGTTTATAGCTGCCTATTTTTGGCCTGAGTGCTAATGGGAGGGGCCACGATGCATATCAAGGCTGGCTGCCACCAGTACTGGGCCTGGGGCAGGTAAGCACAAGGCTCAAAGCACCCCAATACCTGCCCCTACTTGCCAGCTGCCTGTTAGTCTCAAGTAGTGAAAGGCCTCAGGCAGTACATGAATTATATAATGCATGTTCTCAGTTAGTTCCCAGGTAAGTTTAAGTGGTATTCATCAGATTAACAAAGATTTAAACTCAGCACTAGTGCTGGGTGTGAGGCCACTCAGCAAAAGTCTCTGGATAAAAGGTCAGGTGCTACCTGCCTGAGGTTTGCCAACCTACCGTTGGGGTAGAACTGGGTCTAAGGGAGTTATCAGAGTGGAGGCAGTAGAGTTTATCAGGTTAGAACAGATTAAGATTTGGCCTTGCAGAAGGGTGATTCTTCCCAGGAATGGTGGTGCCTCTTAAGCATGTGGGAAGACATCCCTTGCCCTAAATCCACTCAACTCAGCCTCTCCCTGTGTGTCTCTGACACCCACAGGGAGTGCCTGGAATTCCTTGAGAATTTAAAAAAAGATTTGATTTATTTATTTTTAGAGAGGAGGGAGGGAGGTAGAAAGAGTGGGATAGAAACATCAATGTGCAAGAGAAACATGAACTGGTTGCCTCTTGCACACCCCCACCTGGGGACTTGGCCTGAAACCCAGGCATGTGCCTTGACCAGGTATCGAGCCAGCAACCTTTTGGTTCTCAGGTTTATGCTCAAACTACTAAGCCATACCAGGCAGGGCTCCTTGAGGGTTTTTAAAGAAATACTGCAATGCAGGCTCAAGCTGGTTACTGCTGGCAAAGCCCACAGCTGAGTGTGATCTTGGCAGGGTGGAGCCTAAGGGTATTGGCAGGCCCCAGGCTTGTGATGTCCCATGAAGGGGAGTGCTTGACCCAGGATCCAATGGCCTCTATGTACAGTGTGGGAGAGGGTCTCAATACATGGACATTGGTAGCTGTCCTTCTAGCCATGTCCCTGAAGCCACACAACTTAGTTTCTCCCTGTATGATGCCGGTACCCTCTGAGTTACCATCCCTCCTCTGGAGCCCAGGGTGAGTGCCTGCAAGTGAGATTTTGTGCACTGGTTTTTTCAGAGAGTGCCTGAGTTTCCAGCAGTTTCCCACCTCATGCAGGTGGATGGAATTCTTGCTAGTTTTCAAAACCAGATCTTATGTGTGCTCTTCTTCTGTGTACTTATGTCCTGGGCTGAGAAGCCCAGCATGGGGTTGAAACCTTTTCTTCCTCAAGGGGGAACTCTGCAGCTGAGATATCCCTACAGATTCTCAACTGGCACATGTGGGCACAGGGCCACCCCTTTTTGCATTTCCGCCCTTCCTATCAGTCTTGAAGTAGCTACATTTGTATATCATTACTTATAAGATTTATGTTCAACTAGTTTTTAGATGGTTATCCAGGTTGATTGTTTTATAATTTAGTTGTAATTTTGATGTGGTCCTGAGAGAAGGTGAGTATACCTTCCACCAGGCCACCATCTTGGATCAATTCCCTGAGCCTTGTTCTTTTTGAGGCTATCCTTTCCTACTATATACTTTCAATTATCCAACTGTCATTTTCCATTTCCTGTCCTATTCCTTCTTAGGAAACTCAGCCTGGGGTTCAAAATGTGATATCTGTCAATGAGTGTGAAATGATATTCAAGAAGAATGCCAGAAAAATCCTCAGGCCTTCAGGTAGCTTTTTTTTTCTTTCATGGCCTTTTGAAATTGAAGTTCTCAGTACCCTCCATGGGCTCTTGGTATGGAGAATAGTATGTATCTTTTGATTTGAGATTTTGATTTTTTATTCAGAATATACTAAGTCTGTGATTGATCTTCGCCTTGAAGGTATGGGGCATGAAAGTGGCTCCTTGGGAGACAGAAGCCAATCTGTCCCTGGCCTCAGTATGGATATGGTAACTACCTTTGTATTTCATTTGGTCACTATGTGAAATTTTATATATCTAGAGTTGACTTTAGTACCTGGTAGTCTCAATAAACCCGTTATTCTTTAGGAAAATGCAACATGAATGTTTGTTTTCCCAAATTACTAAAGTAAATCTGTTTACTGAATTACTTAAAGAAAAAGACTATCTTCACTGCCTCTATTATCTTCTAATACATTGCTTGATATATGTTTGGGTGCTCAAATAAATACTTATTTTGATTAAAATCTAAACAGGTGGGTGGGTTGGGGAAGTCAGATGTGAAAGAGATATTCTTAATCTTATTCTTTGATATTTGAGAAAGATGGCTGGAATATAGTTTATAAGCCTGAAATGGGGGGGGCATAAAAATAAGGATATGTGCATACATGTTCACATGATACCTCAGAACTTAGCAACAGTCATGGTTCCACTAAAGGCAGGATATTGGTCTTTGTGCTATTTCGTATTTTTATTAACTCTGAATCTATATTTATTGCTTGAGGAAGAGGAAGAGGAAGAAGAAGAAGAAGACATTGACCACCTGGTGAAGTTGCATCGCCAGAAACTAGCCAGAAGCAGCCTGCAAAGTGGCTCCTCCATGGTAAGTTGTATTGGTTCCTTGGGCATACACATGTAGGGATAACAGGAAGGGAGAAAGTGGTTCCTTGGAGCAGAGTCAGGACCTAAATCATTCTAGTCACTCTTTCTAGGTGTCTGGATGTATTTGTTCCTGTCCTCAATTTACACATTGGTTGCTTACTGCACAGTGAGGTCACTTCCTCAGCCTCTGCCCTAGAGAATCTTTTTTTAAATTTTTAATTTTTTATTTAAATTATTTTATTGTTGTTCAATTACAGTTGTCTGTATTTTCTCCCCAATAGGACACATGAAGGTAGGTTTCGAGATTCTTATGTTGCATAACAATTAGGGCTAGAGATGTACTTCATCACAGCTTTGTGAACAGTAACCTGTAAATTCTCCCATAAAGAGTTACTCAGGCCATGAAATGAGCAAGATCAGATTTCTTTATCTGAGCCCAACTCAAATCTCACATTCAAGAGTAGTGAGTATCATGAGAAGGGCCCTGGCAGGATTAATTGACAGCACAGTATGATTAAGGAGAAACAATACCAATCAGAATCATGAAGTTAAAAGAAAATTTAAGAATCAAGGCCTAGTTACAAGAGCCAGGAACCAGGACAATTAGAGTTTGTTGCTGCTCACACACAAGAAGATAATAGCAGGCTTGCACAACTCATCAATACCTGAGAGGAAGATGTCTTTTTACATCTGGTGGGATTTTCTCCCCAATCCTGGCTCATTTACTTCTTTCTGTAGGCCTTGATAGGGCTAAGGTAGATAAAAGAAACTCACAGATAATTAAGGCACCTTGTTTTAATTAGTAACTGTTCCCTTCTAACCAATGTTTTAGCATATATAACACATGCCAAAAGTAGACTTAGGTCCACCTTGCCTCTATAACTTGCCCACCTTCTGGTGAAACCAGAAGGTGAAAAAATAACAATTAAATGTCTAAAAAGAAGGGAAAAAAGAGAAGCTAAGAGCCTATGTGAGCCATGAGCTGATTTATTAACCCAGATGATTGTGAGAGTGCTTCCAGATGTCTCTTATACTCCGAATACTAGATTGTTGGTAGTACTGGCTTGTTGTAGAGACTTTTGCAACTTTCATTTTATTTAGTAGTGTTTTTTATCATAAGGAAAGATGTGAGTCATGTGAGCAGGGGAGTATGCCTTTGCCAGATGTTTGTGAGTGCTTTATCTTTAGAGTACAATAGGCAGCACGATGAGCATCTATAGTGCAGCTGGTGATTTTGGGAACATCTCTGTGACTGGCAAGATTGCCTTTTCCCTGAAGTATGAGCAACAAACACAGACTCTGATCATCCATGTGAAGGAGTGCCACCAGCTGGCTTATGCCGATGAAGCCAAGAAGCGCTCTAATCCGTGAGTGTTTCTAGAACCTGACTGATGCTCTGAGATGAGAGTTCAGACCCTGACATCTATTTGGGAGCTCTTAAATTGAGGTTATCACTTCCTGGGAGGACAAAGATTTATGGTTGAGAGTGGTTATGAAAGATGTGGGAGAGGGGCCAGAATTGGGAAAATGCAAGAATGGCATGTCTAAGAGGGCTTGATGTAACATTTTAATTTTCTCATGGCATATGTATAATGGAGAGCAGGTAAGTGAAGAATGGGCTGGGAAAAAATGATGAATTACTCAGTAATCTCCTTCACAGATATGTGAAGACCTATCTGCTGCCTGACAAGTCCCGGCAAGGAAAAAGAAAAACCAGCATCAAGCGGGACACTGTCAATCCACTATATGATGAGATCTTCAGAGTAAGTATCTAGACCTTGAGGAAGTAGAATGTGTTCTGTCTTGTGCATTAAGTAAGCTGTAGTTATTCTCTGGCTACATGGCTGGTCAACATGCTTTTCAGTGGCCATGTCTGTGTCTGAGGATACACTCTGGGTATCTGTTCATATCCTCGCTTCTCAGAGAAGAGAACAAAGGTGACCTGGCTTTCTTGGATTATTGTGAAGTTGGAGATTTGTGTGGCCACAAATCTCAGTTTAAAAAGTCATCTGGGGGATTCATGATGGTGTCAGAGTTAATGGAAGTTACAGTTACCTTCTCTCAGGACCATATCAAAATTACAACTAAACTACAAAACAATCAACCTGAATATCCATCTGAAGACTAGCTGAACAGAATTCATAACTAAGGATATAGAGAGGAAGCATGTCAAAACTGGTGGTAGGAAGGATGGAGTCACAAAAAGTGATGGCCCTGTACTCATGTGTGGCAGTGTGGAATCTGAAGGAATATTTCAGCTGAAGAAGCCCCCCAAAAGAGTAAGGAACCTCAAACCTATTCTGGGCTCAGTAGCCCAGAGCACCAGAGTTGTGAAAAAGACACCATATAATATCTGGCTGTGAAAATAAGTAGGATTTCATCTACCCAGGTGAGATGGGTAACTAACTGCAAGAAACCCAGGCATTCTCTTGAAGTACCAGTGCACAAAATCTCACTTGCAGGCACTCACCCTGTGGTCTATAGAAGGGATGGTGGCTCAGAGGGGACCAGAGTCAATACAGGGAGAAATTGGGTTGCGTAGCTTTGGGGAAAGGGCTGGAGGGATGCCACCAATGTCCCTGTGCTGGGTCTCTCTTTTATACTGCCGACAGATGCCATCTTTCCTGGGTGAGAACACCCCTCCATATGGCATTAGCCAGAAGAGATGCACTTCGTCCCCTACTCCCTCCACCAGCTACCTGAGGCCCTGCCCTGTCAAGATCACTCCTGGTGGAGAGATCTACTTGTAGCCTATAGCCTGAACCCACATTACAGTGTTTCTTGAAAATTCCCAAGGAAGTTCAGGCAAACTCAGGGAGTGCCAGAGGCACACAGGGAGAGACTGAGTTGTGTGGCTTTTGGGTGAGGACCACTTTTCCCCCCCACATAAGAAGGAGCCACTGTTCCCATGTTTGCCTGGTCTCCGTGATCCTACAGCATCAGCCTGGGGAGAGGCACTAGCCCCTCTCTGCCAACTCCCTGGGACCTGCCACACTGCAAAGGTCTTAAGACCTCAGGAAGGTATCTGCTGACCTTGGCATACTCTTGAGACTTTTGCTGAGTGACCTCAGACCCAGCACTTGTGTCTTCTTTGATTCTGCATGGAACACTCAGCCCTACCTTGTAAATCAGTGAGAACCTGCCTCATACAACTCACATACTGCCAGAGGCTCATTTAGAGGCTGAGTCTAATGGAAAGTCAGCAGTCAGTGATGAGTTTTGGGGTATCTTGGGACTTTTGCTGACCTCCCCCAGCCTCAGTACTGGTGGCAGCCAGCCTCAGTGCATAGCCTTCTGCCTCCAAAGAGAACCCAGGCTCTGAAGGGGCATCTACCAACCATGGATTGCCTTGTGGCTCCTAACAGGTATCCTGGGATTGACTACAGACAGTGTCTGAAATTGACATGCACTGGAGTCCCTCCTTAGAGGCCCCAGAACCAACACATTGGTGGCTAGCTTCAAACCACATCAGAACATGACCTGATTAGCTCCACAGATGGACACTCAAAGGGAGGTCTCAGCATGCATCAGAGTCTGCAGGTGTGAGTTCTACCTCATGGGGTCAGTAGCTCATACACTGTGGTCAGGGTAATGTCAAAGGCAGCCACTTGTGGGTCAACCCCACCCAGTTGGGCCAACAGCAATCAACACAGAAATACAACAGATATGAGGGATCATATAACCCACACAAGAGACACTTGTAAAGCACCCAGCTCATGTAATCACAGAAACTATACCCCTGAGACCCACAGAACACCTATTACATAAGGCCACCCTATACAAACTGGGAGAAACAGTATATCTATTGAATACATAGGAATAAACAGAGAAGCAGCCCAAATGGGAAGACACAATATTTTATCAGAACAATTATAACCAACAAAATTGAAACAATATTAAAAATATCTTCCACTAAACAAGTGTTCTTGACTGGTAGGCTTCACAGGTAAATTTTTACTGAACATTGAAAGAAAAAATTTACACTTATTTTCTTCAAACTATGAAGAGAAATGTATAATAAAGCCACAGAGAGATATCATCTCACACCTGTCAGAATGGCTATGATCAGTAAATCAACCAACATTAAGTGTTGTCCAGGATGTGGAGAAAAGGGAACCCTCATAAACTGTTGGTGGGAATGCAGACTGGTACAACCACTATGGAAAAAGTATAGAGAGAACCTCAAAAAATTAAAAATGGAACTGCCTTAAAACTTAGGAATTGCAATTCTGTGTATATATATGAAGAAACCCAAAACACTAATTAAAAAGTACATAGGAGGTCAGTCCAGAAAAAGTCCAACCATTGTTAGTATAAGGAGAACAGTTTGCACAACACTGATGTAACCTGTCAGCCAAGGAGAGTGGACTGTAATGTACATGCATGAACAATGATGACTTCACTGTACTAGTCAGTGGGGGTGGTAGATGCCATTGATGAATATGTGTACTGTGGTTCTCATATTCAAAATGACTGAGCGAGTACAGCAACAAATCTGCATCAAAATTTGTGTTAAGTTTGAACATTCTTCTGTGAAAACTGTTCAGATGATTCAGAAGGCTGCAACTATGGGCAACTGGTGATTGACAGCTTCATCATAATGCACGTGCTCATGCATCACATATTATGCAGAGTTTTTTGCCAAAATATCAAATCATCCAGGAGACTCAGCCCCACTGCAACCCAGATTTGGCACCCTGTGACTTCTGGTTTTCCCAAAACTAAAATCACCTTTGAAAGGGAAGAGATTTCAAACCTTTGATGGGATTCAGAAAAACAGGATGGGGCAGCTGATCATGATTGGGAGAATCGTGTGAGGTCCCAAGTGCCTACTTTGAAGGGGAGTGAGGTGTCATTGTCCTATGTACAATGTTTCTTGTATCTTCAATAAATGTGTTTATTTTTCATATTATGTGGATGAATACTTTCTGGACAGGCCTCATATATGAAGGACCCATAGACATGGACAATAGTGCAGGAATTGACTGTGAAAGTGGTGGGAAGGCTGGGTGGGAAGGCAAAGGGAGAAAATTGGGACAACTGTAATAGAATAAACAATAAAATATTAATGAAAAAGAAGGTCAACAAACTAGAAAAAAAGAATATATGCATCTCCATGTTCATTCCAGTATTATTTATATTAGCCAAGATATGGAACCAACCCAAGTGCCCATCAATAGATGGCTGGGTAGAAAAGTAGTGATACGTGTATACAATGAAGTATTACTCAGCCATAAAAAAGGACATGTTACATTTTACAACAGCATGGATGGACCTAGAGAGTATTATACTAAGTGAAATAAGTCATACTAAGAAAGACAAATACCGTATGATTTTACTTATATGTGGGATGTAAAGAACAAAATAAACAAGATAGAAACAGACTTACAGATACAGAGAACACAGTGATGGGTGCTAAAGGGGAGGGTGATTGGGGGACTGAGTGAAAAAGGTAAAAGGCTTAAAAAGTACAAATTGGTAGTTACAAAATAGTCATGGAGATGTAAAGCACCATATTTTTCAGACTATAAGATGCACTATTTTACCACATTTTTTGCTTCAAATTTTTTTTCTTAGTTTCCTCCTCTAAAACCTAGGTTCATCTTAGATCTGCACTATAAGATGCACCTAGATTTTAGATGAGGAAAATAGGAAAACAATTTTGAAGCAAAAAATATGGTAAAAATAACTGTGTCTTATAGTCTGAAAAAATACAGTATAGCATAGGGAATATAGTCAACAACATTGTAATAACTATGTATGGTGCCAGGTGGGTACTTGAAATATTGGGTGGTACACTTCTGTATATGATTGTCTAACTACTATATTGTACACCTGAAAGTGACAGAAAAGTATGTTGAATAAAACTGTAATTGAAAAGTGAAATTTAAAAAGCATCATTTGGGATCAGGAGTCTCTGGGCATTCTGCAGGGGAATGTTCCAGTGTTCTCTTACCCACTCAAGGAAAAATTAATTTCCAGGCCTTCCCATGGACTATGGTAGGTTTTTTTGAAATGGGGTAAGTGGAAGCTTTTAACTGAGGAAACTCATAGTGATTTAGGGACTATAAAAATACAATCTTTAGTATTATGGACTTTGGGACTGGTTGCTCAGATGTTGGAATAATCTTTGCTGAGGAATTATCAATAATCATCTTGGGCTTCTTTTCACAGTATGAGATCCCTGAATCTCTCCTGGCCCAGAGAACATTGCAGTTCTCAGTTTGGCATCATGGTCGTTTTGGTAGAAATACTTTTCTTGGAGAAGCAGATGTCCAGATGGATTCCTGGAAGCTTGACAAGAAACTGGATCATTGCCTCCCTTTGCATGGAAAGGTAGTCTGCTTTTACAATTAAGGCAGTTTGGATATGAAGTAGAATTGTCTGCAGTGTCCCCTGCTGGTACATTTTGGTAACATCTTTAAATGTAGTCTGCTGTATAGTTCTAATGCGTCTTGCTTGAGTTTCTGAGCACTTGTACAGCCTGGCAAAGGATGAAGCCATAGTTTTCCTTTGAAAAGTCTTTCATATGTGTGCCACGATTTGCCTCCTAATCAGACAGAGTCTGGGTGTATCCTAATATCCTAACATCCTAACTTGCACCTCTTCTTAATCTAAGCTAACCTTTTGGGTGTATCCTAATCTGCACTCCTTTTCTAAACTAAAATTTTCACTAAAGAAGTGGGAAGTAAAACAATTTGTGGAGTTCCAATTGCTGTGCTCTTGGTCACATAGATCAGTGAAATGGAGATGGTACCTCAGGTGAGAGGGTAGCAGTGGGAAAAATAGTGCCTGGGATCTGAGTGCAGACCTGGACTTGGACCCGGGTTCTGCTATTTGCCAGGTAGTTAAATCACCTAACATATAAAATAACTTACCCGTATTTTTCAGACTGTAAGACGTACTTTCTGCACCCCACCCCCAAATTTGGGAGAAATAATGGTTGTTAATGCTGCTGTTGAGTTCTGTTTACATTTACATTGGTGAAATATTATATTATTTATGTTATTAAATATTTACCACGTTTTTTGCTTCAAATTTTTTTTCCTATTTTCTTCCTCTAAAGTGCATCTTATGGTCCAAAAATACAGTAGGTAAGTCACCTAACTTCTGTGAGCCTTAGTTTTTTCTATAAAATGGAGATGATAATATTCTTTTTTACAGAATTGTGTGCAAAGTACCAGTTAGTACCTGGCACATAATGGACATTCAATAGGTTGCTGTCATTCTGTTTAAGATGAATTTGTTAAGACAGAGATAGAACTTCTTGATTATCAGAACTGTTCAATGGCAAGGTTCTTCTGTTAAATTTTTTTACCCTAGCATTTTAAATGCAAATAATAGAACATGGTCCATAGAATATCTTTGGAAAGATAGACAAGAAACTAGGGGTAGTGGCTTCCTCTAGGAAGACAGACTGAGGTGGGCAGGCAATTTAGTTATCTCTATATGCCCTTTTATATTGCTTGAGCTTTTTATACTGTGTGTATGTATACAACTTTATATACATATATGAAATATATCACTTATTAAGAAAATTAAAAATAAAAGGATTTATATGCACATGGTTCAAAATTTAAAATTTACATTTTTTCTTTGTACACAAATAAGCTCATACAAACCTCATTGTGTATATATGTCTTGATTTGTTATTTAACAATCTATCATTGATCATGGACATCTTTTTATGTTATTACTTAGAAATCTATCTCATTTTAAACACTGTATAGTATCTTTCATGTGCCTGTATTGTAATTTATTTACCATTCCTCCACTGATGAGCATTTAAATAGTTTATTTTTCTTTGTTCACTGTTAAAAACCTATGCTGTAATATATCTTGGCCTCCTTTTTAAAATGTAACTGTAGGCAACATTTCTGGTGATGGAATTTCTGAGTCAAAGGAAATGTACATTCAATACTTTGATAACGATTGCCTTCCAAAAAGCAATAACATTAAATTTGTCCCTTTAAATACTAATAAAAACAGGAAAGAAATTATCACAAAGCCGTAGCATATTATTAGAAATTTAGAATTTCTTAAGCATTTGGCACACAAGTCATTCTCTTAGGGGCCTACAGTAGATACAATTATTTTGGAAACATTACACTAAACCATCATGAACTAAAATGAAAAGCTGCATTAAAATGGAGGTATTTGGTCTTTGCAATTATTTTGAGACAAAATGCAAATATGCTACTGAAACAAACACACCAACTTTGAGCTAAGCTAACCTCCAATTCTTAAGAGTCCATTGAAGTTCACAATGTAGAAATTAAAAATATGTAGACATTTAATAAACAACACAAGGACTATTTCAATATTATATATCTATTTTAACTTAAAACATTCTATATTTATTATTTCTGGTTTTTTACCCAGTAATCCATTTGCCTCCCAGAGAGTGTTCTCTTCCAGGCTTCTACCTCCTTTCTTCTTTTTTTTAAATATTTTATTTATTTATTTTTAGAGAGGGAAGGGAGGGAGAGAGAGAGAGAAACATCAGTGTGTGGTTGCTGGGGGACATGGCCTGCAACCTAGGCATGTGCCCTGACTGGGAATCGAACCTGCGATACCTGGTTTGCAGCCCACGCTCAATCTACTGAGCTACACCAGCCAGGGCTTTTTTTTTTTTTTACATTAAATGTATTGGGGTAACACTGGTTAATAACATTGTAAAAATTTCAGGTATGCAACTGAATTTATTGAATTTATTGGGATGTATAACTTTATAATATGACCTCTGTGTACTCCATTGTATGTTTACCACCCAAAGTCTAGTCCCCTTCCATCACCTTGTATTTGACCCCCTTTACCCTCTACATCCTCCCCCAAATCCTTTTACTCTCTGGTAACCACTATTACCTCCCTATTCTTTTTTAAAGTATACTTTATTGATTATGCTATCACACTTATCCAAGTTTTTTTCTCTCCTTTATCCCCCTCCTTCCTGCACTGCCCCCCTGACCTTCCAGCATCCCTCCCTTTAGTTCATGTTCATGGATCGTACATGTAAGTTCTTTGGCTTCTCCATTTCTGATACTATTCCTAACCTCCCCCTGTCTATTTTTTGCCTACCTATTATGCTTCTCATTCCATGTACCTTTCTGCCCACTGTCTCCCTCCCTTTCTCCACTGGTGAGCCACCATGTATGTGATCTCCATTTCTGTGATTCTGTTCATGTTGTAGTTGTTCACTTAGTTTTTATTTTGTTTTGTTTTTTTAGGTTCAGTTGTCAATAGTTGTGAGTTTGTTGTCATTTTACTGTTTATAGTTTTTTATCCTATATTTCTTAGATAAGTCCCTTTAACATTTCATATAATAAGTGCTTGGTGATGATGAACTCCTTTAACTTGACCTTATCTGGGGCACTTTATCTGCCCTTCCATTCTAAATGATATAGCTTTGCTGGATAAAGTAATCTTGGATGTAGGTCCTTTCAAGGAGTATTCTAAATCTCAAGAAGTATTCCAAGCCTTTCATGACTTGGAGTAACTTCTTTCCAGCCCCTTCTTGCCTGTAAGGTTTCTTTTGAGAAATCAGGTGATAGCCTTATGGGAAGTCATTTGGAGAGGTAACTCTCTCCTTTCCTCTTGCTGCTTTTAAGATTCCTTATCTTTAATCTTGGGTAACTTAAATATGGTGCACCTTGGTGTGTTCATTTTTGGGTCTAATCTCTTTCTGACTCTCGGCTTCCTGAACTTCCTGGAAGTCTATTTCATTCGCTAGACTGGAGTTTTCCTTCATTATTTGCTGTAATGGGTTTTCAATTTCTTGTGCTTCGTCTTCTCCTTCTGGCACCCCTGTGATATGGATGTTGGAATGCTTAATGTCCTGGAGGTTTCTAAGCTTCTCCTCATTGTTTTGCATTCTTGTTTCTTCATTCTGTTCTGGTGGGATGCTTAGTTCTTCCTTTTGTAACAAATCATTGATTTGAGTCTCAGCATCCTTCCCTTCACTGTTGGTTCCCTGTATATTTTGCTTTATTTCACTTTGTGTAGATTTCATTTCTTCCTTCATTTTGCAACCAAGTTCAATCAATTCTGTGATCATCCTGATTACCAGTGTTTTGAACCCTGCATCAGAGAGATTGTCTATCTCCTTGTCATTTATTTCTTTTTCTGTAGTTTTGATTTGTTCTTTCACTTGGGCCATATTTCTTTGTCTCAGCGCACCATTTGGATGAATGTTTCTTTAACTCCTTGGTTGTTGAACTTCCATGCAAATGTTTTTTCTGGTAGTTCTGGTTGTTCTTTGCTTTTAAATTGGTTGTCATCCTTCTTTTAGTTATGCAAGAAAGTGAAGCATTTCTGCCTAAGCCTCCATCTTGGCCAGAACTTTCTTCATTTAGCACCTCCCTTTCTTTTCTATCTCTCAATTACACTAAACTTTGTGCATTCTTGGTATGTGGTACATTTTTCTAAAGTGATAAGGATTATGCCCTCCTGGCATTGATATGCTCAGTAATGAGTACCTAGTTTAAAGGAGCCCCAGTGAAAGGGCACCTCTAGTGCTCATGCTTGGGATACCAAAGCATAAAGAACAGAGCCATGCCAAGAGAGCCAGTAGAGTGAGGCAGTTTTGCTACCCACAGCCAAAGATGATAGACTACTTGCTGCTCATCCCAAACATTCATTCAGTCTTTCATTCATTTAGTAAATATTTGCAGAGCACCTACTATGTACCAGGTACTTTGTTTAGTGGCAGGCATACTAGGATGAACAAAAACAGGCTTGATTCCTGCCCTTCTGGTGTTTATGTTCTAGTGGTAGAGGCAGTTATTAATCAAAAGTAACATAAATAAATGTGAAGTTAAAATTTGTGGTATATTGCCCTTTCCATTATGGTTCACTTGGTTGGAGCACTGTGTCATAACCAAAAGGTTGTGGGTTTGATTCCCATTCAGGGCACATACCTAGATTGCAGGTTCAATCCCTGGTCCAGGTGCATACAATCTCCAGTCCAGGCATGTACAATCCCCAGTCTGGAGGTGTACAGGAGGCAACCATTCAATGCTTCTCTCTTGCATTGATGTTTCTTTCTCACCCTTCTTCTCTCCCTTTCCTTCTCTCTAAAAGCAATGAAAAAATGCCTTTAGGTGAGGATAAAAAGAATTGCAGCATATTCAAATCCTTGTAACACAGTTTTACCTAGTTCTCAAATCTTTGCAAGTTCTGTTTTAAAAAATACTGTATATTTTGAAGATCATTCAAGTGATACATACTATTCTTATTAAAAAGACTCTATAGGTATATACAGAATAAAACATGAAGGCCCTCAATCCTTTCACCATTCCACTCTCTTCCTTAGAAGAAAAAAGAAGTGTTAAGTTTGTCTTTGGGGTTTTTCTATGCTGTGTAGTAGAGTCATTAAAAGCATCAACTCTGGAAACAGTCGATCTGAATTTGAATCTTGCCTCTGCCTATTACTGTGTGACCCCTGGCAAATTACTTAACCTCTCTGTTCCTCTGTTCCATAATCTGTAAAATTGGAATAATAGTACCTATTTTATAGAACTATCTTGAGGATTAAACAAAATGATATACTTGAAGTACTTGTAACACATAGTAAGCACTATTTAATGATAATAATGATAATCATTACTTACATACACATATATTCACATGCACTAATATGAATATATTTTATTGTTTTGCATTCTGGGTATGCAAAACAATAAAATATAGAAGTGAGATACTTTCCTGCATCTTGCTTTGGTGACTTAACAATACATATTGGATATCTTTCCATGTCAGCATGTATAGATTCACTGCATTCTTTTGATGATTGCATGCCATATGAGGGCATTAAAATCACTCATTAACCTTTTCTATATCGATTGATATGTAAGTTGTCTCCAGTTTTTGGCTATTACTAATAATATTGGTAGCAAGATCCTTCATCTTGGCATCAGTCCCCTGTGAGTTTATGTGGCAATCTTGCTGGAAGACCTTTGACAGTATGTGGACTCTAGTAGCTATATCACCAAGTAGCAAAACAGTGGGTATTCCAGGAGACATTTTGTTGATTCTTCTATATCTCCTTCTGAAGAAACTGCCTTAGAAACCTGTAGCTGCCATGGCCTAGGGACCCCAGATTGTATTCGTAAGGAGAAGGATCCTCATGTTGTGAAGCTGTTATTGGGGATAATTTTAGAATCTCATCAGCAAGAGGTCCCAGCACCTCCTAAGAAGCCCACCTCAAACTGTTGGGTTTCCCTGTATTTCAGATCAGTGCTGAGTCCATGACTGGCTTGCCACCACACAAAGGCGAGTTGGTGGTTTCACTGAAGTACATCCCAGCCTCCAAGCTCCCTGTTGGAGGTGACCGGAAAAAGAGTGAGTTTTCTTTGGGGCCCTGGATTTAGCCATTATATTCTGTATAGGACATATGTGAGTTGGTGCTGGCTAGTGGATAGCACTGTTGGAGAAACCACATTGAGATAAGTCCTGGATCATCTTCTAGGGAAGATTCCTTTACTTACCAAATAAGCCTTTTCTGCATATTTCAACCAGAAAGGAATGCCTTAGGGTTGACATTTAACTTTTTTAGGTCATTAAACTGACTTCATCTTGGTCCAGCTGTGGCAAGCTCTTAAGAGGGCAGAACAGAACAGACACTTTGAGGCCAAAAAAGGATGGTTGGAAGGGGTATTAGGTATGAGGGACAGGAAGTTGAAGGCTGAGGAAAAGGGAATTAATATACCAGGTACTGTGCTAGTTACTATGGATATGTAAATGAATGAGACATGACATTTGCCCTCCTTTGAGGGGCTTAGTTTGGCAAGACAGTCATATGTAGAAAGAACACAGATGCAGGAGTGATGGATTCTTTCTGGTTATATTTGGGAGACCTGTAGAGAGGAAGTAATGATGAAACTGAACTTAAGACTTTACCAGGCAGAAAAGGAAAAGGATGAAGTGAGAAGAGCATTTGCAGAAGAGGAAATAGTGTGAGCATGGTAAATACAGTGGTGAGTGTGAGGCAGTGAATTCCTTATTTTGGTGGGGCTGGAGTTATAGCATGTATATGTGAAAATGGGGCTAGAATTGTTGATGAGACTGGAGCCTGACTGGAAAGAGCCTTGAACATAATGGTAAGGAGTTGGAATTGATCTATTGACAATGGGAATCCAACATTCCTACAAAAGATCCTACAGCGAGGTCTATCTATAGGATGTGGGAAATCAATGACATCCCGAAGGAGGATGTACAAAATGAATAGAGAAGAGAGGCAAGGATAGAGCCATAAGGAACATCAGCATTATACAGGTTGAAGAGAAGAGAAAAACTAGTAAGATAGAGGATTATCAAGAGAGAGCAATGCCAGGAGAGAGATTGAAGAAGGGAGCAGGATTTGTCAACAGCATTGAAATACTAATGGGAGGTCAGGCCCAGTGTGGACTGAGAAGACATGGCTTATCGACATTAGATTATATTTTCAGTGGATTAGTTGAAGCAGAAACCAGATTTCACTAGAATCTGAGCAGAGTTAATGAGGCAGAGAAGTAGAGGTGCTGAGTATGGACTCTTTTTTTTTTTTTTTTTCAGGATAACTGATGATGAAAGAAAGGAGAGACATGGAGAGTAGCTTCAAAATAAGATAAAGTTGAAGGGCGATTTTCTTTTTAAAAGAATTTTTAAAAAAGGAGAGATGAAATTAGCAGATATTTACACTGAAGGAATGGGATAAGTGGAAAAAGAGATATTAAAAATAGGAGATAGGGCCCTGACTGGTGTAGCTCAGAGGATTGAGCACAGGCTGCAAATCAAAGGGTCACTGGTTTCATTCCCAGTCAGGACACATGCCTGGGTTGTGGGCCAGATCCCTAGTAGGGGCCACATGAGAGGCAACCCCACACATTGATGTTTCTCTCCTTCTCTTTCTCCCTCCCTTCCCCTTTCTATAAAAATAAATAAATAAAACCTTTAAAAAGAAAAATAGGAGGTGGATGTTGACATTGATGATGCCTGATGAATCCTGTGAAGTGGGGATGGGGTCAAGAACACAAGTGGAGAGGTCCTCTTTTTTAAGCATTCAACAAATATTAGGCAACTTTATATTTCTAAGCCTCAATTTCCTCATCTATAAAATGAAGACAATAAGAGTATTTCATATGGTTGTTTTAAGAATTAAATGCTTAATGTAGAATCACTCTCATAGTGAGATTTTGATAAGCATTTATTGCTGTTGTTTTTTATTAATTGAGCACCTATTGCTTACTGTTAGGCACTCTGCTAGGTACTGAGAATCCAGGTCAGGTGTGGTCCAGTTATGGAGCTTGCTGCCTTCAGGAGCAAGGAAAAAAAGTGTTGTGTAGATAAAGCTCAAGAGAAATCTGGGCATAGAGGCTCACTTGCTATGGCTGACATCCCTTACAGGTAAAGGTGGGGAAGGGGGAGAGCTCCAAGTATGGATCAAAGAAGCCAAGAACCTGATGGCTGCCAAATCAGGAGGGACTTCAGACAGCTTTGTCAAGGGGTGAGTCCCTGGACCAGTACAAAACTAACCAGTTTCAGGACAAGAGAGCTAAGAGAGAAACCCTATTTAACCTTTCTGTATGGATATACTTGTGTGTTCTACCACCTCTAGCAACCATCTTTGTCCCTGAAGTTAGGTAATGACAAAACCTCCATTACCAGGTTTGCACTGGACTGGACTAATGCTGATTGCCAAAGAAGAATGGGGTAGACAGATAGGTTTGACCTTTCCTTTGTTATAGATTTATGCTCTCAATTAATCCTTCATAAATAAATTAAAAATCTTCTGTCCCCTATCAAGATTTAGGGACTCATGACTTTGTTCCCCAGAATATTTAAGCAATGCTCACTTTCCCCAAATTATAGCTAACCCCACTGAATTAATTTCTCTAGCAAATCATGTTTGGCTATGTCTATAGTTACTACCATTGATTTTATTTAAAGAGGACCTTATCCAATAGAAACAGAACAAAATATTTAAAACACATTTTAATATAATAATATTATATCAATTTTCTCTTCAAACTGAAGGAATTTAATCAGATGAGTGATCTAGTAGAGGCAGTAGGAATCTACTTCAGCAGATTCAAAAGCAGGAGTATGTGTATGAGGATCTGAGAATTGTCTCACCTTTGTGAACTAGGCCTGTGGTAGGGGAAAGGGGAATTTAGATACATATTGTCAGACTTGAGTAGGTTGTTGATTACTCCCCTACCCTCCACCAGATACCTCCTTCCCATGAAGAACAAGGGCAGTAAACGTAAAACTCCTGTGATGAAGAAGACCCTGAATCCCCACTACAACCATACATTTGTCTACAGTGGTATAAGGCTGGATGATCTACAACACATATGCCTGGAACTGACTGTGTGGGACCGGGAGCCCCTGGCCAGCAATGACTTCCTGGGAGGGGTCAGGCTGAGTGTTGGCACTGGTGAGAGCTTCTCTCCAACTTTTGCTCAGTATCTTAAAGGCCTCTTGTATATTTCACTCTCAGTATTCCCAACTCCCTTCCTACAAAGCTTCTCTATGACAAAAGTGGTCTTCTTTCCTGAGTTAATGTTCAACCAATATTTACTGAATGCCTACTATGTGCAGGCCTAGAGGAAGACTGAGCTCATGCACTTTTATATGTACACATAAATGAGACCCTGATTGCCAGGAATACCATCATCTTCCCACCAATCTTAAAACCTGCCTGCACCTATACCTATAAGTTCCATCTTCCATTCTGTTATAATGAAAGAAGGGCCCTTTCTAGCAAAGGGCAATCTCTTTTCAAGTGTTCTGGATCATATTCTCACTTCTCAATGACCTCACTTCTGGAATCTCCTATCTCTCTTGTGTGATCAGTTTCATTCTCTCAATCTCCCTACTGGAGGCAAAAATAAATATGCTCTGGTATTTCTGATCCTAAGAAACAAGAAATAAACCTCCCTTGGTCCCACAACTCTCCTCTAATTTATTGAAAATAATTATCTTTGCTCCTTCGCTCTCCTTTAGTCTTCAATCCACTGTGATCTGATTTCTGTTCTACCATGCCACTGAGAAATTGCTGCTGCTGAAGTTTTGTTTTCACCTTACTAGAATTTTTAATGCTATTTAACATAGCTTATCACTTCCTTTTTTTCTTGAAATACTTAGTTTTTATTGACATTACACTCTTGATTCCCTTTTAACTCATAGATCACCTTCTCAATTTTCTTTGTGGATTCCTCATTCTATACCCAAACTCTAAATGTTGGTGTTTTTCAAGGCATAGTCTAGGATCCTTTTCTTTTCTCTCTCTATAATCTTTGCATTTAATACAAAGCATCTAGGATGATGTTTTTTACCAATGTAAGCCAGTTCATGTCATTTCTCTCCTTAAAATCCTCAGTAGCATTCTGTTGTACTTACAACAAAATTCTCAGCATGCCCACAGGCCCCATATGATCTATACCTTCTCTGTTTCTTTATTATACATCCCTGTATTATTCTCTGGCTTGCTCACTGTGCTTTAGCCACAATGACTTTCTTTCTGCTCTCCAAATATACTAAGCTTATTCCCACTTTAAAACATCAGCAATTAGTGTTCCCTCTTTTTGGAAAGACTGGCTCATTTCCATCGTTTAGATCTTGACTCAAATGTTCCCATCTTAGAGAGACCCTCAGAACTCTCCATCTAGAGGATGCCCTAATCTAGGCACTACAAATCACCTTCATTATTAACTTCATTACATTTGCCTCATTATCTGAAATACTCTTATTGATTTAGTTGTATATTTTCTGTCTTCCCTGTTCAAATGTAAGCTGCCTGCAGGCACTTTTTCTGCTTTGTTCACCCTGTATTCCCCAGAGCTTAGAAGAGTACTGTACACAGTAAGCATTCAACAAATGTTTATTGAATGAATGAATGTACAAGAGAATAGGAATGAAGCTACATACAATCCTAAATTCAGGTCCTGATTTTATAGCTAGAGGAAAAGGTGTTCAGCTTATTTTTTTAAAAAAGGTAAGTCAAATTGGCAATAACAGAAGGGCAGTAGCTCTGGCGTGATGTATCAGACATCAGAGCTCCACACCAGCCTCAGAATAAGAGGTCTCTAACTGCTGATGACCCATTTGGAGTCCCATTTCATTGATCAAAAGTGTCTTGATATACTCTCAGGAGCACATAAATAGCTGTACATAATCATTAGGGAATAGTTACAAGACTGCTGTCCCTATCACTGCATCTTCATAACACAATGTGTTTTATGGGCTGGCTACTCTTGCTGTATAACCCATCATTCCTGGTAGGCTGAGGGCTGGGGTCCCTGTTCAGTCTCTTCTGGCATTTCTTTTCAGGTATCAGTAATGGGGAAGTGGTGGACTGGATGGATTCAACTGGGGAAGAAGTGAGCCTGTGGCAGAAGATGCGACAGTACCCAGGGTCTTGGGCAGAAGGGACGCTGCAGCTCCGTTCCTCAATGGCCAGGCAGAAACTGGGCTTATGAGTCCCTGCCTTTCTCTTTAGGCACAGCCCTGCCCAGGACAAGTCAGAAGAGGTGAAGAGACAAAGAATAAAGATTTAATTTGTGTGTGTTATGTCTGTGTGTATATAAACACATATCTCTACAAATCTCATTATGCTAGAGTGATGCAGACGTGTCCCCCTTTTAAAAGCAAGCTCAAGAATAAAGGTCTCTTCAAAATGCTTTTATTTGTGCATAATCTAGCATACTTTCAGAGTCCATTCTTTATTATATCTTTCTAAGGTTTAATTAACTTATGAAATTTTTAAAAACAACTTTTTTTATCCCCTGTCTTACTATCCTTGTCTCTACTTCCCCATGAAGCCCTTGCAACCTCTGACATTAGTACCAATCTATGTTTAAATGTGTTCCTGGACTGAGGCCAAAGCTCTGGGAAGGAGGGTTGGTTTACTCAAGACAGGGGAAGATGGTATAAAGGTGAGTAGGTCCTCTCCTTCCTCTCTAATTTATGCTTTTAACTCATTTTCTACCTTGATTGAATTGTAGAACTTGGCTTTTAACTCCTCTTGTTTTTTTTTTTTTTAAATCAGTTTCCACCTTGTGTGAGTCTAATGCATTTTTATTTGAATGCTAAGAAAATTCTTCAGTTCCTCTGGTTCTAGACACCTTCTCTATACCTTTTAGCAGAGCTGCTTTGAAAAGCTCTTTAATTAAATAATAGCCTTTTGACCAAGTCATGAACATGCCCAAAAAGTACTTCTTGGTGGTTTCAGGGGACCAGAGTGACTGAAGCTGAAGTGTCTTCCAGCCAATGTTGAATTCTTTGCATTTAAACTAATAAAACAGTTGTTGGAGGGTTCATTTCTCTAATAAAATTGAAGACTTCTTCACTCTCAATGGGTATCACATATTTCTTGGCATTTGTATCTGCAGTGTGTTACCACACAGAATATGATATGCATACCTTTATGTCGACCAGAATAGCCAAGTACTGTCTAAACTGGTCCAGTGTTTCTGTAGGCTGGTCACTGTTAATGTTCTAATAGAATGTGTTCATAGATTCTCCCAATTAGTTTGACTTACATCTTGAAGTGGTTTCAGTTCTTATTTTTTCTGTTATTTCCTAAATTTCACCTAGATGTAACATGGGAATGGTATACTGAGAGCTTTCTAGTCTAGAAGGGTCTAGTGATATAAGGTTTATTTTCTGAAACTCAGTGTTCCAAACTGACTTTTTATTCTTCCATGAGTCTCTACAGAAAGTCATTTGAGAAAGGAGTATATACTGGAGAAAAAATCCCTTTCAGTCTAGTCATTTGCTTGCTGGCTCTTTCATAAGGTCACTGGATTGAGGGCAGCTAAGGTGGTTTCTATTGTATGTGTGAACTGAATGAGTGTTTTTAAAAGGGTTTCTTTGGTGTGGATTGATATATAAGGCATGACCTGGGATACTGGTCTGTAACTTGCT
Organism: Tonatia bakeri; assembly: GCA_004024845.1. Classification (NCBI taxonomy): domain Eukaryota; kingdom Metazoa; phylum Chordata; class Mammalia; order Chiroptera; family Phyllostomidae; genus Tonatia; species Tonatia bakeri. Next base: position 32,300 of record PVIA01003349.1, read on the forward strand.
CCTTTCTTTCTCCACCCCCACAATGTATGTGTTCTTCAGTAAAGTGTTCTCACTTGTCAAGTATTGCCATTTCTTAGTTCTATAGATGCTTGTGTCTGTGATGTACTGACTTCCTGTCATTGCTTTTCATGCTGCTTGAAGCATAAGAACAAAAGTAACACATACCCTTCTCTTACCATCCTGTACAGATTCAAAGAAAATTTCCCTTTTCCCACATTGCTTCTTGATGCCTCCACTGAGCTCTGATCCATTGACCTTTGTGTTGGTATGTAGGGAAAGAACTGAGAAGCCATGTTAAATGTGGCACCACATTTCTTTCTCTCAAGTACCAAGAGAGCTCCTCCTTTAATTCTGTGCCCCCATCCCCACACGCTGAAGGAAGGAGAGCAATGTGCACTGGGGGAAATGTTCCCAGCTGTGTTTCCTTCTTGATCCTTCAACTTCTCTAAGAGTTGTAGGACCTTTTCCCTTTACTCCTACTACCATTATTTAGTTTTAAGAGATAAATAACACATATGCTAAGTACCCCATCTCAGACATAAGGCTCTGGGTTTTAGGTAGGCCCAAGTGATTCTTGACCTCTTGTGCAAAAAGGGCATTGGTATATATTTAATGCCTTCTGTGTACAAGTCTTTATCCTAGGCAAATTATACACTATTGCTTTAATTTCTCTAAAAACCTTGTGAAGTAGGAAAATTTACCTTTTTACAAATGAGGAAAGTCAAAGGAAGAGTTTGGATTTGAATTAAGGTCTGACTCTATAGTACCATGCTACCTCCATCAAGAATAATATGTGTATTGTGGGTGAAGACTCCAAGGAAGGAATGACTCTCTTCTAAAATATCCTATAAATATGTTTTGTTCATAAATGTTTTATTTAAAAAGTAGAACAGTCAGAATGCTTTGGAAGCTACCTAGTCAGCTAACTAACTGAATAACTTGGAGAGATGCTGACAGATAGGGGCACAGAGAAGAACAGAAGCAAAGAAATGTAGAGGGTCAGAGTTGGGATAGCCTCTTTGGGTCTGGCAGTGGGCCTAATTCTGCTGTTGTCTCCTTTCCTTTAGGAGCTAAGACTTCTTCAATAATAATTCAAAGGAAGTTATAGTGAAAAATATCTAAAGAGAGTAATATTGATTTGCCCTGACTATTCAATAAAGTAAAACAAAACAAAAACTTTTCAATGGTTTAATGTCAGAAGAGCATTTATATGCAAGAGTCAGGCCCAGGTAGTAACTTTGTTCAGGAGGTAGTGGGCCTCTTTATATTATCACTGGCTCTTTGACTTGCTGACATTCCCTTGCTTGCTGCTTGGCATGTTAACGATAAGGACAAGGAAGGGCATTTATCTTGCCTGATGTTCAATAAATGTCTTTAGAACCACAGAAGAGTTCTGGAACCAAAGACTTACTTACATTAACTCACTGTATTTTAAATTTTGCCCATAACTTGCCTCCTGCCTTTCATAACTCCTGTACCTCCCTGGAGGGTAAAAGGTAGAAAAGGACCTTTTTGCTCCCAAATTTGGTAATTTCATCCATGTCTAATTCTCCTCAGCAACTGCCTAACTTTTTTTTAATTTTATTTATTTATTTTTAGAGAGGGAAGGGAGGGGGAAAGAGAGAGAGAGAGAGAGAGAGGAGAGAGAGAGAGAGAGAGAGAGAGAGAGACATCAATGTGCAGTTGCTGGGGGCTGTAGCCTGCAAACCAGGCATATGCCCTGACTGGAAATCGAACCTGTGATGCTTTGGTTTGCAGCCTGCACTCAATCCACTGAGCTACACCAGCAAGGGCACAACTGCCTAACTTTTGATGTTGTATTTCAAAAATGAGATTTCCACTAAATCCCTGATCTCCTATAGAAACAACTTTTTTTTTTGTGACTCACCACTAGTCCTATGTGTCCTGGGCTCATGATTTATGCCCTATTGTTTTGTTTTAGGGAGTGAATTTTCACAAGTTATGAGCCTTTCATTTCCCTGTTTCTTCCTGGGACCACTGTGAGTCTTATCTCTGAGTAGAATATTGTGTATACGGTGGAACCTTTTTCCTTACCAGGAGCTGTCTAAATGAAAAGGACAAAAACAGGTAAAGACAATATAGCATACTTTTTAAGAACATTGACTGTGGAGCCAGATTGCTGTTTAAATCCTGACTGTGCCACTTACTAGCTGTCTGATCTTAGACAAGTTACCTCACTTCTCTGTGCTACAGTTCCCTAATTTGGAAAATGTGACTAAAAATAGTGCCTACCTTATAAGATTCTTGTGAACATTTCAGAATCAATCAATAGAATGTTTAGAATGGCACCTGGCATATAGTGAGTGCTCCAACTTTATTAGTTCTGCCTCTCCATCTAGCCTGCTTCATTCTCCTCTCTAATTTTCCACTGATGACCCCCTGGATATAGGTAAAGGAGAAAGTGTACTGGATCTTAACCATGATACTGAGTTCCTTCCATGAGTGTGGAACAGAAGGTTCTCAGCAGTACAGCAAAAAACTTTTCTTTAAAATACCAAAACACCATTGAGTGTGGCTGAATCTAGAGCATGGGTCTGAGTGTAGCCCCACTTCCCAATAACCCTGCCTTAAATTTACTTTTCATGCCTGGCTCTTAAGGTTAAATTTTGGGCCACCAGCTTCCACCTGCTGTATGCTCATCTCTTAAAACTGATTATCTGATGGAGTTAATAAATGAGGATGAATTTGTCTTTTTTCATTTGTCTCTGTTAAGTTTTACAGAGGCTTGCAGTGGTGCTTTTCAATGGTTCCTAGATCATGAACTCAGAGCTCCTCTAAAGAAGGAACAGCATTTGCCACCTTTTACTATGGAACTGGAGGCTAAGAGATTGTTGCTCATGAAGCAACTGAAGGGACAAGATAAAACATGTCTGATTTTTCTTCCTAAGCTCCCACCCACTGCAGCATTGTTCTAATAACTCTTAGATGAAGTAACGGTAAATATAACATTTGTAGCCCAATGCTCTGAAAAGGGAAATGACAAGTCCAAGAATGTACCCAGAGAAGCAATAAAAGCCTGGCCAGGCACGGCTCAGGCTCTCTGGCCCTCTCACCTACTCTCTCTCCTGCTAGCCAGGATCCACCACATAAGAAAATATATGAAATAAAGTATGTCACTAGTAAAGGCAAACATGTAGTAAAGATAGTAGACTAACCACTTATAAATCTAGTATGAAAACAAAATGCCAAAAAGCAAATATCAATCAATAATTACTTTAAATGTAAATTGACTAAGTGCTCCATTGGAAAAACATAGGGTGACTGAATGGATAAAAGAAAAAAAAAGGCCCTTACATGTGCTGCCTACCTGATATTCCATATTGAAAGATACACACATACTGAAAGTAAAAGGACGGAAAAGATATTTCATGAGAATGGGTACAAAAAAAGAAGCTCAGCTAGCAGTACTTTCAGACAAATTCTAGCAGTGCTTTATCAGACAAAATGGAGTTTAAAACAAAGGCTATAAGAAGAGACAAAGAAGGACCAACCAATTCTACTTCTGAGCACTTAGCTGAAGAAAACAAAATGCTAAATTAAAAAGATTATGCTAAGTGAAATAATCCAGGCAGTGAAAGACAAATACCATATGATCTCACCCTTAACTGGAACCTAATCAAGAAAACAAACAAGCAAGCAAAATATAACCAAAGATATTGAAATTGGGAACAAGCTGACAGTAAACAGAAGGGAGAAAGGAGGGGAGAATGGGGGGAAAGGGTGAAGGGTTTACAGGAACAACTGTAAAGTATACATGGATAATTACAAGGGGGTGTAAATGGGAGGGAGATAAGGAAGGCAGAAAACTGTACTTGAACAAAAAAAATCAAAAGTATTCAAATAAAATTAAAAATTGATCTAAAAAAAGATATATGTGTCCCTATGTTCATGGCATCATTATTTACAATGGCCAAGATATGGAATCAATGTAAGTGATCATTAATAGGTGAATCAATAAAGAAGAAATGGATACACAAAAATACGTACACTGGAATATTACTCTGTCATGAAAAAGAGTGAAATCTTGCCATTTGCAACAACATGGATAGATCTATGGGGTATTATGCTACGTGAAATAAATAAGAGAAAGACAAATACTGTATTATTTCACTTACATGGAAATTACCAAATTGGGAGATCTAGTAGTAAAAGTTTTATGGAATCTAAAAAAACTAAAAAAATATGAAGAATCTAAAAAAATCAAACAAATGAACAAATAAAACAAACGGACTCATGGATACAGAAAACCTGATAACTGCCAGAAGTTTGGATGGTAGAGGTATGGTCAAAAAGGTGAAAGGGATTAAGAAGTAAAACTTATAATAAATAAGAGGATTTAAAGTACAGCATAGGACATATAGTCAATAATATCCCAATAACTTTGTATGGTGAAAGATGGATAGTGGACTTTCTGTGGCGATTACTTTATAAGATGTATAAATTTGAACTCTCTATGATATACACCTGAAAATAATATAATATTGTATGTCAACTATACTTGAATTAAAAAGAATGTTACATTCCAGAATGGAAGTTAAACATGAGGTCAATGTTTTGTTTACTCTCTTTAAAAATTGTTGTAAGATATCCAAGACTGTTTATGTCTAACTTAAGAGACGAGTACCCCATGCCATAAAAATTTAAAATCTGCATTTGGAACAAAGTAACTGGGAACTTGGACTGGTACATTACCCAGGTCTTGTTCATAAGCTTGTTCATTTCCTTGTACAAAAAGAAGAAAAGATCCACTCTAGCATGGCTCTATTCATTTTGTACAGGAAGCAATTGCTGTGGACTGACTATACCACAAAAAATAAAGCCTCTCATTGTTCATTCCAGGTGGTCCTTCAAGAAACTCTTTATACATGTTGCAACACAAACAACCTCAAACTTATTGTTCCAAAGTACTAATTTAAATGTTTATGTATATCTGATAAGCCCCAAATATAGAAAGGAACCACAAAGAATAATGGCTTATAAAATGGCTGGACAATATTATTAAGTGCTGACTAATGTCAAAAAGCAAAAACAAAGCACAGCCAGTTAGTGAATGAATTTAGGATTTACTTATCTGGAAGACTCTGAAGAGCTGAGAGAGGCCCAGGATAAGAATGAAAGATCTTCTACCCCAACCCACTGCCCAGGGCCTCTCCTCAGTCCCTACCTAGCTTCTTATGGTCCTCTAGTGCTATCTAAAGAAAAGGCTTACTTAGAGAAACTGTCACAGAGCCCTAAAAAGATGCTTAGAAATGTTCCAGGATTGGTGACCTCACCCACCTCAGAGTCCTGTCCCTAGAATTGTGGGAAACCATTTCCTCCTTTTATTAGGCCCCAGTTTCACCCAACTAGGGGAGCTTTTCACTTGATGTTAACCATGCCCTGACTCAAGTTCACTCGCACATGTCCCTTTGTTGCCAGCGCTGAGTCAGCTCCTGATTGCTCAGTAGGTAGTCATCAATGAATGTGAAGATTTCCTCTGGGGTGACAGGTTCCATGTAGCGTTCCCGGTCAATCCCTTGCTTGTCAATCAACACCATGTTGAAGTAGGAGCGAGTAAGGTGCTGGAAGTGCCTAGAGAGAGGAGCCCAGGGAGGTATGAGATTTTTGTCCTGACTTCATCCCACGAGGCTTTACTACCCTCTGACTTTTCACATCTCCATTGATGGACTAATTCCTTCCTCAGTTGATCCTTTGTCCCCATCCCCTTCACTACCTATCTCAAACCCCATTGTTTTTCTCAACTCAGACTCAAAACTTGCTTCCCTTAAATGTCTAGCTCTGTGAAGGTGTCACTTCCTCACTCCAGATGAAGCAGCTACATTATTACCAGGATGTGCTTCCCTCATAGACCCTCTTGAGCAGGGCTACCACATATAGCAATGCAGACTGCATGGAATAACTCCAGGGAGCACCAGTTGCATGCACTATGATGTGACTAGTGTTTTCTAGAGTTGAACTGGGCATACTTGCACAAACATACATGGAAGCTCTGAGGTCAATCAATATCACCTGGTCAACTCTTCTACCTGTAGCTGCAAGTCTTCAGTCTTCTTCCTCTGAGTGTTTTTTTAGTCTTTACCCTATATGGGGCTTGAATCTTTCTGTCCCTACTGAGAATAAGACCTAGAAGCAGGTAGTATATCTAGAACAGAGAGCAGTGGTGGCTTTATTAGCTCTGAGTATATGTAGAGGCATTGGAAGGGCGATAATGGATCAATAATGAGAAAAGTCAATTTCCACCATTTGTCACCTATAGTCTGTTCTTCCTCCAGGAGCAGATAGGTATGATTCAGATTGTACTGCCTATTTGATAAGGCAGTAAATCTGAAGGCAAATAGGCGAGGCCACATGGTAATAGGATGAGAGGCCTATCTGAGTCATGTTTGGGTCTGTGTATGAGTCCTGGCTGTGTCTCAGAATCACATGAGGATCCTTATTTATATATGTTAAAAAAAAAAGCAGTCCTGGGTGGTTTAGGATGGGGCCTGGTCATTTGTATTTTAAGGCCCCTCCCCATTTGATTCTTATTTTCTGCCACTCTGTGGTTTAATTTTTTTTGACTTGTGCAGAGAGAAAAACATTGACTTGTTCCACTTACTTATGCATTCATTACTTGATTCTTTTAAAAATTTAATTTAATTTTAAGATTTTATTCATTTATTTTTAGAAAGAGGTTAGGGAAGGGAGAAAGAGAGGGATAGAAACATCAATGTGAGAGAGAAACATCAATTGGCTGCCTCTTGCTTGTACCCCGACTGGCCTGGAGATCAAACCTGCAACCCAGGCATGTGCCCTGGCCAGTGACCTTTTGCTTTATGGGAGGATACCCAACCAACTGAACCACACCAGAGAGGGTCATTGGTTGATTCTTATATGTGCCCTGACCAGGTATTGAACCCAAAACCTTGGCATATTGAGACAATGCTCTAACCAACTGAATTATCCAGTCAGGGCTAATTTGGTCTTAACTAATGCACCCAAAGAATTCAAACACAAGTGATGCTTCAAGAGAGTAGTGTAGATGATCTTCCCATAACACTCCTGTTGCCTAGGGTTTCTGCCCACCCTTTCCCTGTGGCCCTCCAGCCTAGACCTGAGCTCCTCGATGATATTGGCTGACAGCTGTTGTTCCTTGATGCGCCCCACTTCCTGAGGTGGCTGCCCCACCAGCTCAATGATGGTCACATGTCGCAGGTCCAGTTCACAGGTAGATTGCTGGGAGGGGAGAAAGGGTTTTATGGAATAGTCTCAGATTCAAACCTAAAACTACTTAGCTGATTCTTCCTGGCACTACCTTGAGGTAATGTGTGGGAAAGGAAGGGCTTGTCTCCCAACCATCACATGATGAGGTCTATAACCACTTCCTTCTCTCTTTCCTGATGGACTCACCCTAACAGTATTTCCTTTATTTCAAGAAAGTATATGAAACTGATTACCATGTGTGGGGTACAAAAGAGAAATGTAATTTATGAATTGCAGGAACATAACCTCTTCTTGCTTAGGTTTGCATAGGCTTTAATATATGTAGGTTATTTTTTAATGTTTTTAAAAGATTTTATTTATTTATTTTTAGAGAGGGAAGGGAGGGAGAAAGAGAGAGAAATATCAATGTGCAGTTGCTGGGGGCTGTGGCCTGCAACCCAGGCATGTGCCCTGACTGGGAATCGAACCTGTGATGCTTTGATTCACAGCCCATGCTGAATCCACTGAGCTATGCCACCAGGGCAATATGTAGGTTATTTTTGTTTAACTTGAGATACTCATTGATGTATATAGCATCAGTTTCAGGTATATAACATAATCACCTAATACTTTATATATTAAAAAATGATCACCACAAGAAGTCTAGTTAACATCCATCACCATACATTGTTATAATTTTTCTTGTGATGAGAACTGTTAAGATCTATTTTCTTAGCAACTTTCAAATACACAACACAGTATCATTAACTATAGTCACCGTGTACATTGTATATCTAGGATTTATTTATATTATAATTGGAAGCTATATAGGTTCTTTTTTATTTTTATATTTTTATTTTTGAGAGAGAGAGAAACATCAATTTGTTGTTCCACTTATTTAGGCATTCCTTGGTTGATTCTTGTATGTGCCCTGACTGGGAATTAAACTCCACAACCTTGCCCTGGCTAGTGTGGCTCAGTGGACTAAGCACTGGCCTGCAAACCAAAGGGTTGCTGTTTTGATTCAGTCAGGGCACATGCTTGGGTTGTGGGCAAGGTCCCCAGTAGTGGGCACATAAGAAGCAACCACACATTAATATTTTTTTAAAAAAAACAACACAACCTTGGTGTATCGTGATGATGCTCTAACCAACTGACATACCTGGCCAACACTGCTTTATAGGTTCTCTATTGTGATATAATAATGGCTATTATTTACTTAGCACATATAGCTGATGCTTTGCAGATATAACTTAATTAAATACTCATAATACTCCTAGCAAGGCAAGTGATATTCATATTCTGTAGAGGAAATAGTAACTTGTCCAAATTTGCATTACAATAAAATGCTGAGCCAAGATTTAAATTTGGGGTTGCCAATTAAAAAATGGCAAAGGACTTGAACAGTCACTTCTCCAAGGAGGACATACAGAGGATTCAGAGACACATGAAAAGATGCTCAATATTGCTAGCTATCAGAGATGCAAATTAAAACTACAATGAGATACCACTTTACACCAGTCAGAATGGCCATCATAAACAAAGCAACAAACAACAAGTGTTGGAGAGGTTGTGGAGAAAAGGGGACCCTAGTGCACTGTTGGTGGGATTGCAGACTGGTACAACCACTGTGGAAAACAGTATAGAATTTTCTAAAAAAAAACTAAAAATGGATCTGCCTTTTGACCCAGCAATTCCACTGCTAGGATTATATCCTAAGAACCCTGAAACACCAAACCAAAAGAACCTATGCACCATAATGTTCATAGCAGCACAGTTTACAATAGCCAAGTGTTGGAAGCAACCTAGGTGTCCATCAGTAAATGAGTGGATCAGAAAACTATGGTCCATTTACAGAATGGAATTCTATGCAGCAGAAAGAAAGAAGGAGCTCCTACCCTTTGCAACAGCATGGATGTAACTGGAAAGCATTATGCTAAGTGAAATAAGCCAGGTGGTGAAAGACAAATACCATATGATCTCACCTTTAACAGGAACCTAAATAACAAAACAAAGAATCAAAGCAAAATATAACCAAAGACACTGAAATAGAGAACAGTCTGACAGTATTCAGAGGGGAGAGGAGAGGGAATTTCAGGGGAAAAGGGGAAGCGTTTACAGGAAGAAGTATAAAAAACAAATGGATAAAAATTAGGGGTGGGTGGAAATGGGAGGGAGGAGGGGAGGGCTGGGTGGGTGGGTTGGGATGGGAGTAAAATATAGAAAATTGTACTGCAACAACAATTAAAATAAAAAAATGAAAAATGAAAAAAAATAAATTTGGGTTTGCTACTGCCTACCCAAATGTATGCTCCTTACCACTAGGCTACAATCTCTGTCTCCAGGATTTATGCAAAAGACTGCTAGTGCTTTTTTCATTACCCTTTGTTGCCTTCTTCACACTAGATAGGACACTGTGTAATCCTACCCTGGCTATTTGTGCTGTGTTGTCCTGTGGTGTTATCTCTGAGCCAGTTACTTGGAGCAAAGTTTAAAGCCATAGTGGACACTCCCTGGCTGCCCATCCCTTGTCTAATCTTTGGGCTACTCCTCTAGTCTTGAGCTTCAGAGTCACTGTCCTCATTGGTTTGTTCCAGTCCTTGTTCTTTTTTGTTGTTGTTGTTCAAGCTTTTTTTCCATTCATTGCATTTGTTTGCCTTTTTTTTTTTTTGGCGGGGGGGTTTCTAGGAGAATTAGGTCCTGTTTGGTCTAGATATTTAGGCTCATGCTTTTGATAAAGCTGTTTCTATCATGAGCCTCTAAATATTAACAATTATAAGTTGTTAACCTTTAGAAAATATTTAAGATTCAACCTTTAGAAACCTTTAAGATTCAACCTTTAGAAAACCCCTGAATAGCTTCTTCTTTTACCTGGGTATCCAGCCCATTTGCATCACTTCAGAGCTGGTTCCCTCTGTCTTGTCATCATACCCTGAATTCTCTTCAAGAATCTAGTTTATTTTTTTTCATAAGTCCTAGTGGCCATATCTATTCTGTCCTATCCACATTTACTTTCCTGTAAGTGGCTTTGGCTAGGTATCTCGTAGTGCACAGGTGGTAAACACAAGTCCCACAAGCCGAATCCAGCCCTCCACCTTATTTTATCTGGCCTAGCACCTTGTTTCTACCCAGCAGTAGCACTGAGCTCTCACTTAACTGTTAAGGAGTATTTCCAATTTTACAGTCCTAAAGTTACATTTGGCCCTTTGAAGGCAATTGCGAGGCTGATGTGGCCTTTGGTGAAAATGAGTTTGACACCCTTGTTTAGTGTGTTAAAAATCATTGTGTATCCTCCCTATGAGAATAGAATCCTGGAGCACTCAGCTTGCAGCCAGCCCCATGTCCCCCTAGTGGCCACAGCCACCCAACAGCATGCCCCAGTAAGTGCCAGACTTACATCATCTGTGCTAACTTTCCTGAGGAGCACTGCAGGTGGCATGGCGACTTTTTGGACTCTGAATGGTTCATGTGCTTCCCACACTGTCCACCCCTGATGCCACAAACCACAGCTATGCAGACCCAGCGTGGTGCTGAGGACCATCCAGCTGGGTTCTGTCCTGTGTGCAGGGACAAGGAAGACAGCTGAGGAGTGAATGGAAGTCACACTGACCTTCTCCCAGGCCAATCTGGAATTACAACTCAATTGTGGAGAAACCACCCAGAACAAACAACAGAGCAATAGCCAGAGAGAAGCATACAACTTCAGACATACAGAACCAGGTTTGGCACAACTGTTCTGGTAAGGAGTGCAGTGGAGATTTGAGAGGGCTGACTGGGTGCCCACAGGCAGCAACACTAGTGGGATAATCAAGTGGCTGATTGGATCCTCCTAAGAAGAGTGGGGTCTAAACCCTAAACTAGGATTCTCAGCCTAGAACACCAGAGCCCAAAAAGTACACAGATAACAACCAGTGGAAAAAGCAGCAGGGTTCCTCTCTGCCAGAGACAGATGGTTGGAGATGCAAGGGCTGTTTAAAGGGCCAACACACAAGTTTTCATTTGCAGCCACTTACCTGGGACTCAGGCAAAGGCAGGGGCAGCATGGAGTAGAGATACTTGAGGAGATACTGGGAACAGAAGCTTTGGGGACAGAACTAAGAGATTAGCCACTGGGATTCCTGTGCTGAGTCATCTCTTAGATGGCAACAGCCATTGTGCTCAGGCAGACCACTCCTCTCTGAGCAGCAGTAGCCTGAGGGGAAACAATAGCCCTGACCCCAGGAGGGTCTCTGCCCTGGCCCTTTGGTGCTTAAGCCTGACTGCTGAGTCCTAGCGACCAGATAAACAACTGAAGGAGACAGACAGAGACAGTAGATCACTGGCAAAGGAAGGGCAGAGTGGACTAGAGAGACTGGGGATGGAGGCTTTGAGGAGAGAACTGAGAAAGTAGCCACCTGGATCTGGTGCTGAATCAACCGCCATACATAGTAATCATCCTGCTCAGGCAGACCACTCCCCTCTGAGCAGCAGCTACCTGAGGAGAAACAATAGCCCCCACCACAGGAGAGATATGGCCCTGCCCTACAGTGCTTAAACCTGACTGCTGAGTGCAGAGATACCATATTAACAATTGAAAGAGACAGCCAGTGACAGCAGATCACTGGAAGTATGGAACAGGCTGCCTAAGGTCAGACGGGGTCAACATCTGACATCACCAGAGGCTGATCCATGTAGGAGACTGTTCTGCATGGTGTGGGCCCAGCTCCCACTGGGAGATGCACAGGACCCATGCCCATGGATAGGTTCTCCCATAGAGAATCAGGCCTGCAATGTGCCTAGGCCACTATGAGTCTTGCTTTTTGATAAAAACTCCCTCACCCTGAATTGAGGACATTTACTGCAAAGTAACTTCCTAAAATCCATGCTAAACCTTCCAAGGATGAATGTAACTGGTTTAACCACTTTTACCTTTTCATTTGAAAATATCCCTCTTCTGTGATGTGATTAGCGGCATTGGCTTTTTTATTTTCTATAAAAGGTAACCACCTAAAGTGAACCTGTGCATAGTAAATGAGGACCATCATGTAATGAGCAGAGAAACCCAATAAAGGCCTGTCATGGCAGAGGCCATGGCTTTTGCTCCCCTTGAGAGAAAAGCCATGCTATCCCTTTTCCTCCACCAGACTCAGTAGTCCCATTTCATCCATAATGATACAGACACTGTAGGCCGGTGTCTGCATCAGATCCAGAAAGGAAAAACAAAAAACAAAAACAGGGGTAAATACAAGAGAAAACTGATATGAAAACCATTGTGGTCTTCGTGATTTGCAATGTTTTCTTTCCTGCATAGCTTTATAACATTCATTTCTTGTCCAGTGAATTTGTATATAAGAAGTCACTAGATTTTATACTATAGTGCATTTCAATTCACATATTTTACCCCTCCGTTCTCTTAGCCCATCTTACCTTTTTCTTTCCTTGCAACATTCTCATTTCAAATTTGATTTTCTCTCTATTTACAACTGGTTTCCATTCTACACTCCTAGTATCTCTTGCCTGTCCAGACACTCAAAATGAATTCTCTCGTCAAGGGTCATTTCACATCCTTTTTTTGCCCAGCTATTAAAATACCCATGTTCTCTCTCCACCTGTAACAAACTTTGCTAGTTGGTTGTGGGTAGGGTAGTTGTTGCATTGTTTTTGCAGGGTTATGTCTAGAGCTTCACTAATTCTGTATTTCAAATTACAAATTTTACTGGACCCCTCTCCTACTCTTTTTTTCTAACTCAAATTTTTATTCTGCTGTCTTAGCCTGTTTTTTTTTCTTTTTTGTCTTCCTTCTATTGCTCTTTCATCCTGACCTTTTATTTTTCTTTATTCTCCATTTTTCTTTTCCTTTACATCCCAAATTTTAATTTTCCCTCACTTTCCCTGTGTTTTGTTCCCCACTCTTAGTATTCCCTCTCCTTCTATCATTACAAAATCACTACCTATTCCTCTAAACATCTTAGACTTTTCTTTGTTTCTCCCCACCCCCTTATTCCTATAGCACCTGTATCAATTTTAGCTCATTTGTGTCAATAGTACTCCAGCGGATCTTTCTCTCCTATTTGGCTCCTATATTTGTATTAATTATTTAATAATATCTTCCTTCTTTTTCCTTTCTCTCTCTAACTTAATTTTATTTTATACTATTATAATTTATGTTTAAACCTAATATTATACACTTTTCATACTCCAATCCACAGTCTTCATTCTCTTTCTTTATTCATGAGGTAAATTTTATGTCCACTTCTCCCATTGCTCCACCTCCCAACTCTTATCAGTCCTCCTCCCTCTACCCTCTCAAAATCATTTCTCCTTCAGTAGGTCATCTCATATCCACACTCTTTCCTTATACTAGTTTAAATCTTGTTACACACGTATTAATACTGCTTCATTAGCTATTGGTAGTGGCATTGTGGGGGGGAGTTATATTTTGGGGTGTGTATTTGTTTCTTGGGCTCTGTGGTTTTGTTTAGGCAGTGCCTGCATGATAGCACACAAGATGAGGTAGGTGAAGTGACCGTTTGTCGACCAGTGGCAAGGAAGAACCCACAAAAGAACAACCCCAAAACAGTCAAAACCCAATTCCATCCAGAAAACCAGTATAAAAGGAATAAAGGACAGTCCAAGAACATGAACTTCAGGTGATCAAGGAGATTGAGCCACTGTATCTCACAGGCCTCCCACCATAGAAGTTCATACCACAAAGTCAGAAAGTCAAAACAGATCAACTTAAGAAACAGAAGCAAACAAAAAGAGTCCCACAAACAATGGGAAGACAAAGAAACAACCGTCAATCTAAAAGAAAGGAGGAATCGTCAGAAAGAATGCTAAATGAAATAGAGGCAAGTCAGCTATCAGATATTGAGTTCAAAACAATGGTTATAAGGAATCTCAATGAACTCAGTGCAGACTACCAAAAATGACAGGGAAATTACAAGGAACTTACTGAAAACTATATCAGTATAAAAAGGGACATAGAAACAATCAACAAGGGCCAAGAAGAAATGAAGAATACAATTTATGAATTAAAGAAGACAGTAGAAGGAGTCAAAAGCAGGCTCAATGAAGCAGAGGAACAAATCAGTGAGCTGGAGGACAAAGTAGAAAAAAACTCCCCAAAAAGAAGAAGAAAAAGGAAAAAAAAAGGGTGAAAAGGAATGAAGAGGGGTTAAGGGAAATGCAGGATAATATGAAATGGAACAATATCCATAAATAGGGATACCAGAAGGAGAAGAAGAAGAGCAAGGAATAGAAAACCTGTTCGAAAAAGTAATGATAGAAAACTTCCTTAATTTGATGAGAGAAGAAGCCACACAAGTCCAGGAAGCAGAGAGGGTATTGATCAAGAGGAACCCGAAGAGGCCCACTGCAAGACACATCATAATTAAAACGGCAAAATTTAAAGGAAAAGAGAGAATCTTAAAGGCAGCAAAGGAGAACCAGGGAGTAACATACAAGGGAGCCCCCATAAGGTGAGCAATTTCTCAACAGAAACATTACAATCCAGAAGGGAATGGCAAGAAATATTTCAAGTAATGAAAATCAAAGGCCTGTAACCAAGACTACTCTATCCAGCCAGGCACTCAATTAAAATGGAAAGCCAAATAAGGAGTTTCCCATACAAAAGATGGCTAGAAGAGTACACCTCCACTAAACTAACAATGCAAGATATACTAAAGGGATTGCCTTAAGAAGAGGAAGAAAAACAGTGAGAGAGAAAGGAACAAAGGTACAAAGGGAAGAAAATGGCAACGAATAAGTACTTATCAATAATAACCTTAAATGTACATGGATTAAATGCTCCAATCAAAAGACATAAAGTAGCTGAATGGATAAGAAAACATGACTCACACATATGCTGCCTACAAGAGACCCACCTCAGAATAGAATACCTACACAGACTGATACTGAAGGGTTGGGGAAAAAATATTCCATGCAAAGAGACAGGAAAAAAAAGTGGGTGTAGCAATACTTATATATGACAAAACAGACTTCAAAACAAAGGCTATAAAAAGAGACACAAAAGGACACTTAATAATACTAAAGGGAAGAATCCATCAAGAAGACAAAAACATGCAGAAGGGCTATTAATAATTATTTGTGAAGTGAAAAATAAAAAGAAGACATAAACATTATAAACATAGATGTACCCAACATAGGAGCACCCAAATACATAAAGAAAATGTTAGAGAACTTCAAGAAAGATATAGACAACACAGACTTTACTAGGTCATTTTAACACTCCACTATCAAAAAAGGATAGATCTTACAAACAAAATATCAGAGAAGATATTGCAGCATTGAACAATATCCTAGATCCAATGGACTTAACTGATACATACAAAAACTTTCATCCCAAAGAAACAAAACACACATTCTTTTCAAATGCATATGGATCATTTTTAAACATAGAACATATGATAGGATACAAAACAAGCCTCAACAAATTAAAGAAAATTGAAATCGTACAAAGAATCTTCTTAGACCATGAGGGCCTGAAACTAGAATCCAACCCCCAAGGAAAAAACTCAAAAACACTCAACCTCATGGAGATTGATAGCATGCTATTAAACAATGAATGGATTAAGAATGATATCAAGGAACAAATTAAAAAGTTTCTGGAAACAAATGAAAATAAACTCACAATAGTCCAAAATATATGGGACACAGTGAAGGCAGTCCTGAGAGGGAAGTTCATAGAGATACAGGCCTACCTAAAAAAAGATAAAAACATTTTAAATAAACAACCTAACCCTACATCTACAAGAACTGGAGGAACAACAACATGGAGAGCCCAGAGCACGTAGAAAGGAGGAAATAACCAAGATCAGAGCAGAATTTAACAACATAGAGACTAAAGAAACAATTGTAAGGATCAATAAATCCAGGATCTGTTTTTTTGAAAAGATAAAAAAAAATGATAAGCCTTTAAGCAGACTCATCAAGAAGAAAAGAGAGAGGACCCAAATAAACACAATCAGAAATGAAAGAGGAGAAATTACAACTGACACCACAGAAATACAAAGGATTGTAAGAAATTATTACAAAGAACTATATGCCAAGAAATTTGAAAACCTAGGTTAAATGGGCAAATTTATAGAAAAATATAATCTTCAAAACCTGAATGAAGAAGAGTCAGAAAGCCTGAACATACCAATAACAGCAGATGAAATCGAAGCAGTAACCAAAAAACTCTTGTAACACAAAAGGTCTGGACTGAATGGTTTCACAGGAGAATTTTTCAAGAGTTAAGGAAGAGCTAACCCCTATCCTTCAAAGTCTATTCCAAAATTTCCAAGAAGATGAAAGTATCCCAAACCCTTTTCATGAAGCCAGCATCATCCTAATCCCAAAACCAGAGAAAGACATAACAAAAACAAAAACAAAAAAAAAAAAAAAGAAAGAAAATTTCAGGCCAATATTGGTGATGAACATAGATGCTAAAATCCTTAACAAAATATTGGCAAACCACATCTAGAAATACATTAAAAAGATCATACACCATGATCAAGTGGGATGCATTCCAGGGATGCAAGGATGGTACAATAGTAGTAAGTCAATAAATGTAATACATCACATAAAAGAAAGGAAAGACAAAAATCACATGATCATATCAATATATGTGGAAAAAAGCTTTTGATAAGGTACAGCACCCATTTATGATAAAAACACTTAGCAAAGTGGGAATAGAGTGAGCATTCCTCAACATAATGAAGGCCATATATGAGAGACCTACAGCCAACATCATACTCAATGGTCAAAAAGTAAAATCTTTCCCACTAAGATCAGGAACAAGACAAGGATGTCTTCCCTCATCACTTCTATTCAACATTGTATTGGAAGTCCTAGCCATAGTGATCAGACAAGAAGAAGAAATAAAAGGCAACCAAATTAGAATGGAGGAAGTAAAACTGTCATTGTTTCCAAATAATGTGATAGTGTACATAGAAAATCCTACAGACTCTACCAAAAAACTACTCAGTCTAATAAGTGAATTTGGCAAAACAGCAGGATACAAATTCAATATTCAGAAATAGAAGGCATTTTTGTACACCTACTATGAAACATCAGAAACAGAAATCAGGGTAAAAATCTCATTTGCCAAAGCAACAAGGTAAATAAAATGCCTTGGAATAAACCTAACCAAGGAGATAAAAGACCTGTGCTCAGAAAACTACATAACACTGAAGAAAGAAATTAAGGAAGACATAAATAAATGGAAGCATGTTCCATAGTCATGGATTGGAAGAATTAACATTATCAAAATGTCTATATTACCTAAAGCAATTTATACATTTAACGCAATGTCTATTAAATTACCAATGATATATTTCACAGATATAGAACAAAGACTTCAAAAATTTATTTGGAATGATAAATGACCCTGAACAGCTGTAGCAATTTTGAGAAAGAAGAACGAAGTTAGTGGGATTACCATACCTGACATCAAAATATATTACAAGGCCACAGTAATCAAAACAGTCTGATACTGCCATAAATGCAGGTGCATAGACCAATGGAATAGAATAGAGAGCCCAGAAATAAACCCAAGTCTCTATGGTCAATTAATATTTGACAAAGGGGGAAGAAAGGTAAAATGGAGTAAAAATAGCCTCTTCAACAAATGGTGTTGGGAGAGCTGGACAGCTACATGCAAAAAAAAAAAAAATGAAGCTCGATCACCAACTTACACCATACACAAAAATAAACTCAAGATGGATAAAAGACTTAATATAAGTCATGACACTATAAAAATCTTAGAGGAAAACATCAGCAAGAAAATCACAGATATTACACACAGCAACGTCTTCACTGATATGTCCCCTACAGCAAGTGACATAGAAGAAAAAATAAACAAATGGAACCTCATCAAAATAAAAAGCTTCTGCATGACTAAAAAAAAAAAACATTAAAAACAAAACAGTTAAAATGAAAAGAGAACCAACAGTATGGGAAAACATATTTTCCAATGATAAGTTGGACAAAGGTTTGATCTCCAAAATATATAAAGAACTCACATGACTCCACTCCAGGAAGACAAAAATAAATAAATAAAAAATAAATAAAAAATTGAGCAAAAGACTTGAACAGGCACTTCTCCAGGAGGACATACAGAGGGCCCAGAGATATATTAAAAGATGATGCTCAGCATCACTAGCCATCAGAGAGATGCAAATTAAAACCACAATGAGATACCACTTCACACTGGTCAGAATGGCCATCATAAACAAATAAACAATAAGTGCTGGTGGGGTTGCGGAGAAAAGGGAACCCTAGTACACTGTTGGTGGGAAAGCAAACTGGTGCAGCCTCTGGGGAAAACATGGAATTTCCTCAAGAAACTAAAAATGGAATTGCCTTTTGACCCAGCAATTCTGCTGCTGGGTTTATACCCTAAGAATCCTGAAACACTAATTCAAAAGAGCCTGTGCACCCCAATGTTCTTAGCAGCACGATTTACAATAGCCAAGTGCTGGAAATAGTCTAGGTGCCCATCAGTAAATGAGTGAACCAGGAAACTATGGTGCATTTACACAATGGAATTCTACACAGCAGAGAGAAAGAAGGAGCTCCTACCCTTCACAACGACATGGATGGAACTGGAAAGTATTATGCTAAGTGAACTAAGCTATGTGGTGAAAGACAAATACCATATGATCTCACCTCTAAGTGGAACATAATTAACAACAATAAAAAAAAACTGGCAAGCAAAATATAGCCAGAGACAATGAAATAGACAACAAACTGACAGTAACCAGAGGGGAGATGAGAGGTAAATAACGTGGAAAAGAAGGGAAAGGGATGTAAATTAAATGAATGAGAGACCCATGGACGGAGACAAGGGAAGGGCGGGATTGAGGGTGGGAAATGGGCGTGGGTAGGGCAGGGGAAAGTTGTTGTGGGAAAATGGAGACAACTGTATTTGAATTTCAATTAAAAAAAGTTTTTAAAAAAACTTTCAACCAAATTCAGAGGCACAGAGAACAGTTAGTAGTTGCCACAACCAGGGTATGCAGGGTGGGTGAGATGGATCAAGGTAGTGAAAAGGTACAAATATCCAGTCATAAAATAAGTCATGGAATGGAACATATAGTATGATGACTATAGCTAACACTACTGTATTGCACATTTACAAGGGGGGCAACACTACTGTATTGCACATTAGTAAGAGGGTAGATCTTAAAAGTTCTCATCTCATCATAAGAAAAAGTATGGTTATGAATGTTAAATAGATTTATTGTGGTGTTTATTTCACAATGTATACAAATATTGACTTATGTTGAACATGTGACATGAATATAATGTTATATGTCAATTATATCTCAATAAAATAAGATTGTCAACAAAAAAACAAAATGTGAAAAAAAAAAAGACTAGAATCCCTCCTGCCCCTGAGGTCAGTCTGTATTTGGAGTTGGCCTGCTCCCATATTCTGTGGAATGTACTATCGTTTAATAAATCTGCTCTCTCTTCCTGCTATAAAAAATCATTGTGCAACTCCCTAATTTTACTTTGAAATATCACTATACTTTTTCTTCTCTTCTGCTATGTGTGGTGGCTAAGAGCACAGATCCTGAAGTCAGACTGTCTGGGTTTAGTTCTGGATTAGTCACTTACAAGCTAGTGATTTGGGCAAATCTTTAACCTCTGTATGCCTCAGTTTCATTACCTTTAAAATGGGGATAGTAATAGTACCTACCTGTTAAGTGTTGTTTTGAGAATTAAATGAATATGTGTAAAGTATATCCTTATATACTTGGTATCTATATAGTACTCACCTAAGTATTTGTTAATGCTATTATTCCTTGAAAACATAAACATAATTTAATGCCAACATTTACATTTGATCATACCTGTTTTATAAGTCTCTCTACAGTGCTCCGCCACATTCCTTTCTACTCTTCACCAAGCACCCTTCAAGTCACACCCACAATTCCAGTGTACTCACTGTCTTTTTAGCAAAAACATAGCAATTTTTAAAAAGTACTAAATTTTGTAGAGTTAAAATGATCAAATGTTGTCCACAAAGAGTTCGAGGAAGTAGGGTTCGTACTGCAGAAAGAGCAACTATTTGATTTGGAAGAGATAAGGAAATAATGGGGTGAGGTTAGGGAGTATATAAAGGAGCTAAGAACTAATTAGTGGAGTGGGTCTCACCTGTAGCATAGAGATCTGCATTTTATAATATCGATTGGAGGGATCAGGAGCTGAAATGATGAGGAGGCGTTGTTTCTCATAGAACTGATCGAGAAGACTTGCAGCCGAGTTGACGTTGACATTAATCTTCATAGCTAGGGCAGAAGCAGATTGCCATTTAGATTATGACCTCTTCCTTCATCCCAGCATGGGTAAAAACATCTTGAGGAATTCCAATCTTTCAGATTAACCCTTTTTGGTTGTTTCTCCCTTGCCTTGGGAAAAATTCTGAAAAAATACTTAGAGATTTAAAACCCTTTGTCTTGGAGTAGGAGTATTCTGAAGGAGAACACTGGCCCGTAAAATAAACTCATCTAAAACACCCCCCATTCCCACATCATACACAGAACTATTGAACCCATGTGTCATATAAATTGAGAGATCCTCCAAATTACTCTGATCAATATGTCTACTCTCCCCATTCCCTAATTTTACTCACAAGTACAAATGGGTGGTGATCCTGACCACTGGCGGCTAGACTGGCAGACACGGGAGGGGGTCCCTTGCCTCTCATAACCTCCATCACAGTGGTATTCACAGGTGGCACCATAGTTGTTTCCCCCTGAGGTGCAGGTGAGGTAGCCATGCTGTGGTGGTTTCAGAGTTGGGCAGCGTCTCACTGTTAAGGAGGAATTCAAGTTAGGGGCTATGGCATCTCATATAGGAGAAAAAAATGGTTAACACGGTGCCAATGCTGGGTTTCCTAGATCAGGAGACCTAGGATGATAAGAATGACTGACTTCTTCATGTTTCCAATGGCCAGGAACACAGCCAGAATGTTCTTTTATTAAGGAATTAAATTGGAAATGTAGACGAAGATGTTCACAAAATCTGGAAGCACAAGTGAGTATACATACTGTCATCAAAAGACTTCATTTATCTGTGAAATAAATTTTGCCATTTTTATTTTCAGACTTTGTGTACACCCTACATAAAGATGACCACCTTATAAAATTACTTTTAATATTTAAAAAATAGGAGGGGATTTAAATATCCACCAGTGGAAGAAGTGTTAAGCAAATTATATTTTTAGAAGTACATTATTATGCTATCATTAAAATAATCATGGAGAGTTAGCACTTCTGGATGCCATTCCTGCAGTGCTGACTTCTCAATGTTGCTGTAATTCTGTGTTATTTTGCCATCAAGAAGGATGCAGCTGGCTTTCTGCAGCAGAACCAGAGCTCCAGCCCAGCCAGGCCTCCATGTGGTACCATCTGGAGGAACTCTACACCAAGTTGTGGCATCAGCTGACACTTCAGATGCTTGATGTTGTGCAGGATCCATGCTTTGCCCAAGGAGTTGGTCTCATTAAGCTTTATGAAAACTTCATTAGTGAATTTGAACATAGGGTGAACCCATTGTCCCTGGTAAAGATCATCCTTCATGTGGTCAGACACATGACAGATTCTAGTGTGGCTCTTACTTTTCTGGAGAAGACCCATGAGAAAGTGAAAAGTAGCAATGAGGTGGTGATCCTGTGTAAAACTGCAATTGGAGCCCTAAAATTAAATATCAGGGACCTACAAGTTACAAAGGAAACAATTGAGGATGTCAAAAAGATGCTCAACAACCTCCCAGGTGTGACATCAGTGCACAGCTGTTTCTACCACCTGTCCAGTAAATAGTACTAGATGATCAGGAACCATGCATCCTACTACAAAGATGCTCTTTGGTTCCTGGGCTGTGTTGACATTGAGGACCTTTCAGTGCTGGAGTAGCAGGAGAGAGCATTCACACTGGGCCCAGAAGGACTGCTTGGTGAGGGAGTGTTCAACTTCAGAGAACTCCTCATGTGACTTGGCCCTGTAGGTATGCTGTGGGGCCTGCAGCCTCCAAGCCTCTGGGTGCAGGGAGAGGGGAGTGAGTCCCATAAAACAACAGTGCTGAGGTGCCTGCCCCTCATAACCCTCCTGTCCCTCCTCCACCACGTGCTTCTCTGAGTTTCTTTTTGGGTCTCAGTGCCATGATCCCTCCTCAGAGGCCTGGCCAGACCACCTGAGCTGAAATAGCTGCCCCTTCATTGCACATGCTGTTCATGGTCTGCATGCTCATCCACTTTTCCTCCTAGAGTGTGAGCTTGTATGAGGGGGGCCCAAGAAACCCTGGAATTACCTTCTGGCAAGTAATCCCTTGTAGTCCAGGCTCCCCCACTGGGTGAATGTTTTGGGAACCCATCTGCAGTGCACCAGCTGGCATTGTTGTGAGAAGCTGCATTTGGCTTCAGTGAAATTTTTTTGAAGACTCTTTCAACAGTGGAAGAAACATCTCCATAGGTGTATTGCATCAGGAAGACCATACATTTTTTTTTATAACTAAATTCCTGGTGTTTGGGATCCCCCTTCATATTTCTGGTCCAGTTTGTGTCCCCAGCTCCAAGTACTGCTCAGGAAGTGAACAGTAACTGTAGAAAACTACCACACAGCCTTCCCTAAGCATCAAAAGCTTCTTCTTATACCATGTATTATTGATACTAAGAAAGTTTTAGTATAGGGATACTAATACCTATATTTTCAGAGCCAGTATTAATAAAAATGTCTTTATTAATCAGTAAAAAATATTACTGAATGGTCTGTAAAGAACATGGGAAATTGTGTTATAATAAAAAGTTTAAAAAGGTGATCTAATTGATAGTGAATATATATTATGGGTCAACTATATATTTTTAAAATGTTTATGAAGATAAAAGACTGGAAAGAAAATACCAGGACTTCTGGTCAAGATGTCAGCGTAAGTAAACAAGGCTCACCTCCTTGCACAACCACATCAATATTACAACTAAACTATAGAACAACCATCATTCAGAACCATCAGAAATTGAGCTGAATGGAAGTCCTACAACTATGAAATTTAAGAAGAAACCAGCTATGGAATAAAGAAATCACATTGAGGCAGGCAAGAGGGGTGGAGATATGGAACAAGCTGGTCCCACACCCACGTGTAATGGATAAAAATAAGGAGGGATAAATTAGGAGCAAGGGGTACCAGCCCCACACTAGGATCCCAGCCCAGGATTTTAGTGTCAAAGATAAGTCTCTATAACTTTTGGCTATAAAACCCAGCAAGTATTGAGACTGCGGACAACAGAAACTGCTAGAGTCTCAGGCAGTTCTTCTTAAAGGGCCCAAGCACAGACTTACTTGAAATGACTTCCTCTGAGCTCCAGTGTGGGGGTAGCAGATTGAAAGGTATCAGAGACTATATGGATGAATTGAATTGTCTGGAATCAGGGTTAGAGTAGGGGGACAGCTTTCTCCCAAACAGAAGGAACAGAAGTGTGGCAGAGGCCATTGTTCCTTTTCAGAGCCCTCTACCCACAAGCCACAGAGCCACCAGGTGGGTACCATATCTGAGACTCCATCAACCTGGCTCATACTGTGTGCCTCACCCTGGTGATTACCTGAGGCCCTGCTCACCAATTTTTGGGCCCATCCAAGCTGTTTCCAGTGGTTTTTACCTATGAATGGCTTGCCTTGGCCCATGCTTCAGATTTTCCTAAATTCTCTCAAACAAGCAGCGTCTGGCTTCAGTGAGTCCCATACCTCTTGCTAAATTGCCTCAGGCTTGGCATTAGCAGCAGCCAGCCTTGGTTCACAGCTTGGCCTCTTCTGAGCACCTCTAAACCCAACACAAATAGCAGCCATCTGCAGATTTCTATGTAGTTTATGCTGTGTGACCTCGGACAGAACATAGGTGATGGCTGACCTTGAACGTGCCAACAGCAATCAAGGCTCAACTACAACAGGAGGGTGTACACAGCCCACACAGTGGGTGCATCTTGAGTACCCAGCTTGGGTAAAAGCGGAGGCTGTGCCACTGGACTCTACAGGACATCTACTATATTAGACCACTCTACCAAGCCCAAGTGATGTAGCAGCTCTGCCTAATACATAGAAACAAACACAGGGAGGCTGCCAAAAGGAGAAGACAAAGAAACATGGCACAGAAGTCCAGAAAAAAGAACTAAACAAAATGAATAAAAGCAATTTATCAGCTTCACAATTTAAAATACTGGTTATAGTAAAAATGGAACTGACTTTTGACTTGCCAATTCCACTGGGACAACTGTAACAGCATAAATAATAAAACATAATTTAAAAAAAAAAGAAGGAAAGAAAATACCAAAAGATTGACAACAATTATCTGCAGAATATGGGACAACAGATTTTCCCTTGTATATTTCTATATTTCCTGTGTTCAAGAATGGATATGAATTATATTTATAATGAAAAAAAGTGAAACAAAACAGCATAACACTAAACAAAGAGGAAGAGTCAAGCAGGGAGTGCCACCAATTTCAGGAGAGGCAAAAGACTGAGAATAAAGGCTGATTAGATCCCGTCTTTTGAAGGCCAAGAAAACGAGTAGATACAGATTATTTTGGTGAGTTTTATCTAGATTTAGGAGAATGAGAAAACCCTGTTGGGGAGTCAGAGTTTCTGAAACATGTGTGTGCTCAATGTCATGCAGGCTTCCTGGATGACCATTTAACCCTATAGAGCAGCGGTCCCCAAACATTTTTGCACCAGGGAACAGTTTCGTGAAAGACAACTTTTCCATGAATGGAGGTGTGAGGAGGACAGGCAGGGCATGGTTTTGGGATGACTCAAGTGCATTGCATTTATTGTGCACTTTATTTCTACTATTATTACATTGTAATATATAATGAAATAATTATACAACTCACCATAATGCAGGATCAATGGGAGCCCTGAGCCTGTTTTCCTGCAACTAGATGGTCCCATCTGTGGATGATGTGAGACAGTGACACCTGAAGTGTGTTGCTTGTGTCCAGACTGCCCTGTAATCTCGTTTTGGTTGCTGTCACTGCAGAAAACCCTGCTTCACAAAGATAGGACCTTAGGAATGGAAGCAGCCTTTTCAGTGCTTTTGTAGCAATCTCAGGATATTCTGCCTTGACTTTAATCCAGACCATATGGAAATTTCAAGTTTTCTCAATAATACTTTTAAGACCACCATCATTTGCAATCTCAAGCAGTTGATCCTCTTCTAGCATGGACAAAGTTAATTCACTTGGCTTGTTCACAACTGGGTCACAGATCCATTTCTTCCCAATTTGGGGGTCTTTTGTGGTTGGGAAGCAATGCTCAAACTTTTTGAAAGCTGAGGTAGGTGATCATGTACCAACTGGGAGAAAGAAGTCCCTGGCTCAGTCTTTTTCAAAATCTTTGCTAACTTTTGAAACATGTCAAAAATTCCAATATTCACTCATTGCCCCCATAATTCCAGTTTGACTTTGAATGCAGCCACTTTATCTGCCAACTTGAACACAGTTGTTCTTCCCAGAAGTGACAGATTGAGTTTGTTGAGCAGGTTGAACATGTCACACAAATGAACAAGTTTTATGACCCATTCTGTGTCACTGAAATGTGCTGCCAGTGGTGACTGTTTTTCTAAAAGAAATCTCTGGAGCAACTCCCATAACTCAAAAATTCTGGCCAGTGATCTGCCTTTAGAAAGCCATCTCACTTCTGCATATAAGAGAGGATGTGTGTGCTCTGTGTCCATCTCGTCACAGAGCTGTGCAAACAGACATAAGTTAAGGGCATGTACTTTAATGTGGTTGGTAATTTTAATCACATCCTGAAAAATGTTGTTAAGTTCAGGTGACATTTTTTGGCTAACCTGCATTTCTCTATGGATGACACAGTGCATACACTCACATTCAGAAGCAACCTCTTAGACCTGAGTAATGAAATCAGAAAGCTGTCCAGTCATGGCAGTCACTCTGTCCATGCATATACTGACACAAAATGAACAATTCAGTTTTCCTGACATGTAATAATTCAAATACTTGAATAATTCTGCAGCTGCGGTGTTGGCTGACAACAAAAGTGCATGTAACACATCTTCATGCACATCTTCCTGAAAAATATATCACACCAAAATGAGCGTTGTTGCCTTGTTGTCAACAGTAGTAGACTCATCAACCTGGATTTCATACCACAGTGAGTCATTCATCCTCTCTAACAATTGTACCTCAATATTTTCTGCTATTTCATCAATTCATCTAATTATGGTACTGGCCAAAAGAGAAACATGTGCCACCTTTTGAACTGCAGCCTGTCCTAAAAGTTCACAACAAATGTCCTTAGCAGTGGGAAGATTCAACTCTTCACCAACAGTAAAGGGCTCTTCAGCTTTAGCAATGTGGTTAGCCACTAAGAATGATGCTCTCAGTGCAGACACATTTGATGAAGTGATGATGGCCTTCAATAGTTGCTTCTGTTCTTCATGTTCACATTTTTTTCTTTTGAAAAACTCCAAAGACTTGTCTTTTAAAGTAGGGTGCTTGGTCTTTACATGGCAAAGCAGTTTTAAAGGTTTCATGGCTTTGTTGGATAGCTGGTCACCACATATACAAAGCAATCTTGGAGAATGTGAATCACCTGTTGTAATGAGCCTGTAATTTAAATGAACCTTTTTGTGTTGTTGGCAGTCTTAGAGTCTTCTGCTGTGTCATCGTTGGGTCTTTCCCTCTTTTCAAAGAAGTTCTTCAGTGACACTTATATTTTACTCATTTTGGCTCTCATGTGGGCTTACCAAAACTGTGACTGAGACAAGTGCATGGTGCAGGAAAAAAGCACGGGTGAGAGTGGTAAATAAAATAATGGGTGGGCCATGTGCAGACTGAAAATAAGTGCTGGATTCTGAACTAAAGCCTGCCACCAGATATAGCTATATAATTCAAGTACATCAACTCATTTGTCACTATAAAGCCTGACACCAGATGCAGCTTAATTGTCACTTGCCACTCACTGATAGGGTTTCGACATGAGTCTGCAAGCAATTGATTTATTATGGTCTTTGTTCACTCAAACGTCTCTGCTAATGATAATCTGTGTTTGCAGCCACTCCCCAGTGCTAGCATCACTGCCTCAGTTTCACCTCAGATCACCAGGCATTATATTATCATGAGGAGTGTGCAACCTAGATCCCTCCCATGTACAGTTCATAGTAGGGTTTCCACTCCTATGAGAATCTAATGCTATCACTGGTCTGATAGGAGGTGGAGCTCAGGTGGTAATGTGAGCAATGGAGAGCAGTTGTAAATACAGATGAAGCTTCACTTGCTTGCCCACTGCTCACCTCCTGCTGTGTGGCCTGGTTCTTAACAGGCCACAAGACTAGTACTAGTCCATGGTCCAGGGGTTGGGGACCCCTGCTTTATAGTGAATTTGTTTTTTTTCTCTCACCCAATCTAAAGGAGGTTTTTGTTTCAGGTATAGAGATGAGAGGGTTGTGGTGGCATCTAACAGGTCAGGGCAGAGCATGAATAATGAACAATGTGGAAATGGAAGGGTTTTTTCTGACCTTGTACTTTCACAATGAACTTGCAGCTGGCGCGGTTGTAGGCTCGGTCATAGGCAGTATAACGAATCACATGCTCTCCTTCTGGAAAGTGAGAGCCAGGCTCAGGGCCCCGAAGTGTCACCCTACGTGGAACAGAGTAAGAGAACCACTGAGGAAAGACATCCTTAGGATCAGGGTCTGGGGCACATCATCACTGTAGCCTCAGCATGAGAGTCTGGAGAAGCTGCTGGGAAGCATAAAGGGTATCCATTACTCACCTGGTGATGGTACCATCAGCAGAATCTTTCACCAAAGGTGGGTTCCAGGATACTCGAGCAGTCAGTTTCTCTGGCTCTGCCATCTTCTCACGTGAGTGGGGACAACGGATCTTGGGGGGATCTATGTCTGCCAAGGTCAGAAATCAAGTGCTGACTCATGGGCCCCCTGCCTTTCCTGGAGGGAACCCATAGAGGCAATACCACACCAGTGGGTAAGTAAAAGATATACTCTCTATTCAAGATGCTCAAGAAAGCCCAGCTCTTGGGGAAGTGATCATTTCTTTAAGCATGTGCCCAGAGTTCCCCCCTTATAACAAACAAGAATGCCTTCTGCAGTAAGGATTCCACATCCTCTGTGGACACAACACCAGGGTGACTCTTTGCAGCAGGACAACTGGGAGTGACCGACATTTACCTACACATACAGGCTCGCCTCCACTCCATTGCCCATCTTCCATGCAGATTCTGCTGCGGTCACCTTCCAGGTGGTAGCCACTGGAACAGCTGTAGTCACAGCAGGAGTCAAGAAGCACCCCATTTGTGCAGGTGTAGGTGCCACTTGTAATGAATGGCAATGCGTGGCATCTCATCTCTAAGAGAAAACCAAGTGGCAAGCTCAGTGGCTTGTGGGACTACCTGGAGGTGACGGTGGGTCATCTAGCATGGGAAGAACCATATCAGAGAAAACATAAAATACAAAAACCCTACCCTAAAATTCCCTTACATTTTTTGTGCCTAATTGCCTGTCTTTCCTAATTGCCTTCTTATTTTTTTTTATAGTATAAAGAAAGAGGGAAGCTTTATTAAGCGATAGTACACTCCACAGAACATGGGAGTGGGCCAACTCTGAGCAGAGATTGACTGCCTTCTTATTTTTATAATAAGGTACAGTAGTACTGGGGAGAGGGGTTCTCAAAGAAGTAAATGACTTGTGTATGGACTTAATAATCACACTTGAGGTTAGATCCCAGCTCCACTCCCTGCAAGCTCTCTGACTTGAGTAAGTTACATCATCTCTCAGAAGCTCAGTGTTTTCACAAGTAAAATGTGGATATATCATAGAAATGTTTTGCAGATTAAAAGGGATGATGCATACACATTTAGGGCCTCAGCTGTTAACAGTTTTCATCTCTTGTTCCTCAAATGTTAGATATCCTTACACAAATTCAGAACTCCTTTTTGAGTATTATTTTGGTATTGTCACAGGCATTCCTCAGCTGAGGCTCAGTTACATGTGAAAGTAGGCTGGCCCTCTATCCAGATGAGAATATGAGTCAGGCCAGTGTCTGGAAAGCCAACTTTGTGGTATTTGATTAAAGAAGAATCCATGTGCTTTAGATAATATATGTGCCAGAAGCAGAGAC
The DNA here is from genome assembly GCA_004024845.1 of Tonatia bakeri. Taxonomy (NCBI): domain Eukaryota; kingdom Metazoa; phylum Chordata; class Mammalia; order Chiroptera; family Phyllostomidae; genus Tonatia; species Tonatia bakeri. The sequence goes on from PVIA01003349.1 coordinate 61,644, forward strand.
TGCTATTGAGTTGATTGTGAGCCTGTGCTTGCTAAAGTCTAGTTTGAAATATCTGATACTTGAAAGAAGTGGGCAAGCCATACATTCCTTTACATTTTCTAAGTTCTAACCCTGCATAAGTTCAATTAGTGGAGATTTGCATAAAGATTCTATAAGCTATGTTCATTTTTATTCAAGGTCAAAACAGACTTGAAGATTATTGCACTTTATGTTTTCTGGTATCCTTTATGCAAAAAAATTACATCCTTGAAATCAGTGCCAAGAATAAATGTTTGTCTTTTCAGGTGAATTTGTTTTCTTAGTATTATATAACAGTTAAAATGACACATCCAAAGTATTTCCTTTTTTTGTCTCTTATGATGAAGGGCAAAGCCAGATTCATTATTCAAAAACAGTAATTAACTCATTCTAGGCACCTGAAAATATGTACATCTCCATTCTTTTAACTGGTTTTGTATTCATTTATAGAGTTATACTATTTAATGTTGTGAGGCCAATTCAAATTTGTTTTGGAAACAATGGGGTCTAATTCCTAAAACAAATCAATTCTTTAGAGGAGTGTGGCAGCTTCCTTATTTCTGGCTATCAAGCTTCTCCTCTCCCCCACAACATCTTTTCTAACCAACTGAATTTCACTCTGAATGCTCAGCACTATGTGTGTGATCACAGAGCATTCACATTCACACATTTGTGTTTCTGTCCCATTAGTCTATAAGCTGCCTGGAAGTAACTGAAGAATTGAGTAAGCTTCTGAAGAAACCAATACAGGGCCCTGCACACATGGATGTACTACAAATGGCACTCAGAGATAGACATATGGACAGACAAAGCTCAGCTACTAAAAAGACATAGATGGTAGGTCTTGAATCAGAGATATGGATTTGGGAGCTGAGGGAGACATGATTTGGAATGTGTGCATTAGCATCCCCACATTCTAGCCTAAGGATTCTTTGTGACATTCTGAAGAATATGAAGAATAACAGATGTCTCATAGCTTCACTTCCAAGGCCTTCTAAGGCCCTAGGCCAGGAAGTATTGCAGTTTACCACAAGTTGGAAAGAGTCTGAGACCATACTTTCTTGAGTGTTCCAGAAGAAGGCCCAGGTATACATCAGAACCCAAACCCAAGTCTTATAAGCACTCCTCAGTCCCCAAGCCAGAAGGACTGTTTGCTGCTTAAATGCCCTTATTACTTGGACAATAACTACAGGGAGAGGAAATGAGCTAGAATGTTAGGACAGGGAAATGCTATTTTGGGTTCCTGTGGAAAATTCTCAATTTGCACTTGACAGAAGGCATAGTAACACCTCCAGGCATATACCCTCAATGGCTGGCTGGCTGGCCTCTCTCATATACATGTATCAGCATCTGCACACACACTACTTACGCCTGCAGTAGGCAGTTCCAGACCAGCGGCGGCTTGGCAGGCATTGCACCGACCTTCGTCCTATCAGTCGAAAGCCCCGGTCACAGGAGAGATCACAACGAGTGCCCAGGCTACTGTGATAATTTCCTCCCCTTGGTGAGTAGCATGTGGCTTCTCCATCTTGAATGTTTAATGTATAACACCATCGGGGGGCTGTAGCAATAGAAGAAAAGTAAGCTAGAAGTACAGTAATTAAAACAGTGTGTTGGTGAAAGGACAGACACATAGATCAATGGAATGGAAAAGAGAGCCCAGAAATAGACCCATACAATTATGATGAAATGATTTTTTGACAAAGATGCAAAAGCAATTCAATGAAAGAAAGATAGCTATTCGAACAAATGTTGCTGGAGCAATTGAACTTCCATAGTTAAAAAAGAAAAAGAGCCAGAAGAAGAAGGAGGAGGAAGGGATAAGGTGAAGGGGAAAGAGAGGAAAGGGAAGGGGAGGAGAGGAAAAGAATCTCAACCTAAGTCTTACACCTTACATGAAAATTAATTCAAAATATACAAACATTTAAATGTAAGAAGTAAAATTATAAAGCTTTTAGAAAAAAATAGGAAAAAATCTCTGGGATCTAGAGCTAACAGGTCACAGACATGGCACAAAAAGCACAATTAAGTTAAAAAATCAATACATTGAAACTTGTCAAAATTAAAAACTTTTGTTCTTTGAAAAGCACTGTTAATAGATTAAAGACCAACTACAAACTGGGACAAAATATTTGCAAGCCACACATCCAACTAAAGACTAGTATCTAGAATATATAAAGAACTCTCAAAACTTAACAGTAAAAAACAAACAATTCAGTTAGAACATGGACAAAAGACATGAACAGGCATATCACTGAAGAGGATATACTGATGGCAAATAAACACATAAAAAGATGTTCAGTTTCATAAGTCACTAGAGAAATGTAAATTAAAACCACAACAAGATACCATTATATACCCATTAACATGTTTAAACTTAAAAAAATGGCAAAACCAAGTGCTGGTGAGGATGGATAGAAACTGGAACTCTTAGACATTCCTGGGGAGATATCACGAGACAAGCACTTTAGAAAATATTTTGTTAGTTTCTTATAAAGGTAAATATACACTTGCCATGGAACTCTACCATCCTACTTTAGGTATTTACCCAAGTGAAATAAAAACCTGTGTTCATACAAAATCCTGTATACAAATGTTTAAAGTATCTCTATTCATAATTGCCAAAGCAGTCAACAATTCAAATGTCCTCTGTCCTTTGTGGGTGAATGGTTAAACTAACTGTTGTTTATTCACACAAAAGAAGGAAGTGTTGATACATGCACCAACATGGATGAATCTCCAATGCCACTTGTGAAGTGAAACAGGCCAAACTCAAAAGGCTGCATATTGTAGGATTCCTTTTATACAACATTCTGGATGAGGCAAAAATACAGGGACAAATTGATGGTTTCCAGATTTCAGGGATAGAGTCTGAGACAACCTCAAAGAGGCATGGGCAAGTTCTTGATGTGATAGAGCTGTTTGGTACTGTGGTGATGGTTACACGATTATGCATTTGTCAGAACTCATAGAACTCTGCACCAAAAAGAGTGAAAATCACAGTAGGTAAATTTAAAAATAATTTTTAAATGATACAAAGATGGAGGTTAGAGAGAGGAAGGGAATGCAATATCAAAGAAGACTGCTTAAGAATGAAAGTTCAATACTGAAGGTAATATGGTCATTAAATCATAAAAGCATCATAAAATGGCATCATTGGCTACACAATATAAATGTGGATCCAGCAGGTTCAGATTTTAAAGGGACACTTATAAACAAGCAAGGGGCTATCTGTCCAAGGATACATACACAGGATGACACAGACCTGTTAGTCTGAGGCCGGGTAGTCTCACTCCATGTGAGCTCATTCAATCCCTAAAGCATAAGGGACAAAAACAAGGAGGCTTTCAAAAAAAGCACATCATAAGTTAAAGGAAGAGAGAAAGGCTGGAGCCTCTGCTTGAAGGCAGTGGAAGAATGAAGACAGGTGACAGTGAGAAAACTATCCTTCAAACACCAACACACTTGTTTGTAACTTTTAGTATTAGTTTTGAGCCTATGGCTGTAACACAAGGCTGCCATCTGGAGACACCATCTTCAAATTACACAAAGTCTCAAGTATAACAGTTGCAGAGCTGTTCATTATGTGATCACAACACGTATCGTAAAGACTTTATATGGGAGTCTGGGACCTCAACAATCACTCACATCCTGTTTCTCTCCAACATTCTATCAAGGAAAATACACATCAGATTGGAATAAATAGAACAAGCAAACATAGTAAAAGGAAATGTAGAGATAAAGATAAATACTGAGACAGTGAGAGAGGGCCTACCTATTGTAAATAAGTTCAAATTTGTTGGTCCGGAAGAATCCTGGTATAAAGAAAATATGTTGGAAAGCTGGAAAAGAACAAAAACCTTATCTTATGCCCCCAGATTTATTGAGGTATAATTGACAAATGAAACTGTATATATTTAAGTTATACAACATGATTTTTTTCAGTTACCCTTGACATTTACCCTAGTTTTATATTAGTTTCAGGTATACAGCACAGTAATTATATATATATATATATATATAATATAAAATTTATGAAGTGATCTTTCTGACATCTCTAGTACCCCCGGCACCATACATATAGTATCATTAGATATAGTCACCATGCTGGATATTAGATCCCCAGAAGGCAAAAGAAGGCAGCTTCTGGGCACTATAGCCTGGTGAGACTGACAGTACATATATCAGTATTCTACAATAATTAAACACATGCTTATGACCAGTTAGAAAGAGATGTGCTGATATCCAGGCGTCCTCAAGAACAAGTCATTCAAGACTGACCTCATTTCCTCTTTGGGTATGGTCACCAGACTGGGAGAGCAGGGGAAATTTGTGAGTACACTATGTGGAAATAAGTGAGGCCTGTGACAATGCCTTCATGCCCTTGATGTGGATGAGATGCAGAAATACAGGAGAGATGACAATACAGTTATAAAGATTCATAACTGGCTTAACAACTGTACCCTAAGAATGCTGGTGGAAAACAAACTCAGAACATGGCTAAATACTTCATGGTGAAAATGTCTGGCAGGAAATGTGCTAGTCATTACTGAGTAGCTACTGTGTGCTGGGCACCATGATTTATATTTTTATTTTCACATTCATCACCTCAAATAGTTCTCCCAACAGCCCTGTGTAGTAGACAGGTGTGTCCCTATCTTGTAGGTGAGGAACTAACTCGCTTACGGTCCCTCAGCAAGTAAAGGGCAGAGATTTGAACCCAAGCTTTGTCTGGCTCTAAACCCATATTTTTTCTAACCACAATATCTACCACTATAGCATGTTAGATTGCTATTTTGAAGCATACACTTATACTTTTGAATAGCCACATGGTTCAAAATCTACAAAGTATAAACTGTTACACAGTAAAGTCTCCCTCCCACTCCTGGTCTGACACATACTGCCACTTGGTCTCCCCATAAAGAACCACTGTTAATAGTTTATGCATATAAAGCAAATAATGCAAATATTGCTATATAATCTTATATTTCCCTCTTTTTAAATATTTAGAATAGTATATTATGCCCACTGTTCCCACCAATGCTTTTTTAAATAAACTTAATGGGTCTTAGAGGTCTTCCCATATCATGACAAGCATGCAATTTACTTAAATGAAATAACATAAAATGCATAGCACAGTGACTGGCACATAAAAGTGTTTGGGATAAAAGAGTTAGAAGGTGGAAGATTTGGGACTTGAACTCAGGCCCATGACCTCTGATCTGTGTAGCTATTCACCTGTCACTTTTCAGAGATTATAAAGGAAACAAACTGCTTACACCAGGGTTAAAAGGGCCTTCTCTGTGATTATCTTCAGATAACCTTGGCAAAATTACCAGCTTGCTCAGGGCTAAAACAATCCTCAGGGAAAGTAGCAGTCCAGAGGATTGATGACAAACCTCAGACAAGGGTTTCTGACTTCAAGCTAAGAATCAAGAGAGGGAATGAAAGTAAATTCAAGATGAATGAAAATGGCATCAAGCTACATGGGCAGTAAAATAATGATTTGGTTTTTACTGATTAACTCTTCTTTTTTTAAAACACTAGGTTACATTTTTAATAAAAGAGATAGAATGAGCATGACTTTGGAGTCAGACAGACCTAGGTTTAAATTCCTGCTCATCACCTCTAAGCTCTGCAACTTTCTAAATTTAACTTTCCTGAGCTTAGTTTACTGGTCTGTAAAATGGGGATAATAAAGCAGTTCCATATGGCTGTTTTGAGAATCAAATGAAATTGTGTGTGTAAACTATATCTAGCCCTGGGAATGATATTCCCTAAATCAGTGTCTGGGTTTGAGCATCCCACTTCACGCAGCAACACCTGAAGACACCATCCCCAAATTACAAGTCTGAAGCTGGGATTATGAGGTCACAAAGACCTTACAAGAGAGGCTGGGACTTCAGGTTGTACTTTCCCAGGCCCCTTTCCCCTTGCAACACTGATAACTTCACTCAATTAGTTTTATGTGAAGATCCAGAAGGCACTTGACCCCAAAGCCAAAGGTTGACATATGGCTTATATTTTTGTATAAGGCTTTATACAGATTTTAAAATAACTAATGGAGCAGGTTAATATTAATCACAGTATTGCTAGACCTCTTGAAAGTAATTCTGCATCTGCTGCTTCTTCCTATCCACTTCTCCTATTTACAGTTTCCTACAATGTGGCTTCTAATCCAAGAATGCCAACCATCCAGTAAACATGTTTTGAGCATTAACTTTTTTACATAGCTTTGAGTGGGGTATCATACATGGCTGTTTCTGTTAAATAGGTAAATATTTTGTTGAATGTAATAAAAAAGTAAACCAAAAGGGCAATATATACTGAATGCAAAATTAGTGCTCCAGTTAATAAATATTTATTTCAGAAGAGTACCATCTGAAGAGTACCAAGAGTACATAGTAGGTACTCAATGAATATTCATTGAATAAATGAGTAAAAGAATGAATGGATGAGGGAAAGCTCAAGGTGGGCTAATTTAGTCAGGTAACAGAGTCGAGTTCTGCTAAGCTGGTCAAAACACAAATTTCATGAGTTGCTGGGCAGCTTGACTGAGATTAATTTTGGAACAAATGATCACAGTGTCCCTGAAGAGAGGAAAATCATAAATCAGAGAATTCAGTTAAGAGGCAATTGTCATTATCCATGTGTGAGATAATAGAAGTTTTAATCCATGGATCAATAAAGAAATGACATCTTTTGATGAATGACTAGTGAGAGATGATGAGGAAAAGCAGGCTATTAAAGGTTATGGGGGCTAGTTAAAGTGCTACTGAGGTATTTTAAAAAATCTTAACCCAAGAATATTTATATTTTTATTGAGTTTAGAAAGATGCAGGGAGATGAGAGAGAGATGATAGATGATAGATAGATAGATAGATAGATAGATAGATAGATGATAGATAGATAGATAGATAATAGATAGACTGACAGACAGATATTGATGTAAGAGAGAAACATTGATTGGCTTCCTACCTTATGCACCCTGACCAGGAATCAAGCCTGCAACCTAGGTATGTGCCCTAACTTAAGACTTAACCTGAAACCTTTTGGTATGTGGGATGACACTCCAACCAACTAAGCCACTTGGTCAGAGTGATTGAGATAATTTTAAGAAAATGAAGGCACCATTATCAAAAGTAGGAAGGTCATATATTGGAACCTTTTTCAGGGAAGATAAACGAATTCGGTTTTAGACTTCTCCACATGGAAGTGTCCAGCAGCAACTGGAGGTGTAGTCCAGGAGTCAAGGAGTCAAGTCAGGGTCACCCAAAGTTCAGATCTATGCGTGATTCTCTCTTTTGTTACCAGTAGAGAGCCCATATCCTTTCTTGGCTTCAGCTGTAACCAGAATAGTGAAATGTCTTGGAACTGAAGGAAGGAGTGATGAGAAGAGAGGGTGTGCTCACTGCTGAGAAACTTCGGAGATTGAAGCTCAAGAAAGGGCCATATGATTTGGGCTTTGGGATAGAATTGTGATCTTCAAGGCACGTTGTTTAAGCATGGTGATTTGTGGAAACAGACTGTAGGAAGTTTAGGAATTACTGGGTGCTGAGACTGAAAGGCAGTAGGTGTGGAACATTTGGCAGTGAGAAGAACATAGGTAGAAGATGAGAAAGGAGCATATAGGAGCCCAAAGTTTTGATCATTTTTTGATTGAACCTCTTTTCTCATGGTTTACCATTTACCTTCTTGCCAAATATAATGTTTTCAGCATCCTCAATTTGTTTCTGCAATATTTGACACAGTGGATCTCTTACCACTTCCCCTTCCTTAAAACCCTCTTCTCCCATGGCTTCTGTTGTATAATACATACTATCTTGATCTCCTCTTACATGGCTGACCATTAATTATCTCTTTTTCCCTTGTTGGCTCTTCTTCTCCTACTGACATCTGTAGATGTCTTCTAAGGTTCTGACCTTGGTCTTCTGCTCCTTCAGACAGCTCATCCATCTAAGCTGATGGCTCACAAAGCTCCATCTTTCCTTTCCCATGTCTATAGTGCATCTTTACCAAAGCAGTTTTCTTTTTTAACCTTATCTTTCTGAGCAGGGCCATAGAGTTCTCCCAGGTATTCAGACTGGATGCTTTCAGACATTATTGTTTCTTAGCCACTGGTACATCAAATCTGTATCAAATCCTGTCATCTATTTTTTTAAGATTTTATTTATTTATTTTTGAGAAAAGGGGAAGGGAGGGAGAAAGAGAGGGAGAGAAATATAGATGTGAGAGAAACATCAATGTGTCATCTCTCTCATGTACCCCAACCGGGGACCAAACACACAACCCAGGCATATGTCCTGACTAGGAATTAAACCAGTCACATCTCACCCTGTGGGATGTTGCCTGACCAACAGAGCCACACCAGTCAGGACTTGCCATCTCTTTGAAATGTCTTTGGAGTTCGTCCTCGCCTTCCATTTCTTTGCCACTACCCTGTTACTGATTCCTGGAGAGTCTCCCCTACCCAGGCTCTACTCATCCCGAACCCCTACTTTCTGTACACAATAACATACACAATAACAAGGTTAATAGTCTCAAATGTCACCTTTCTGGGCAAATACATATGATGGCTCCTTATAGCTCATAGTACAACAGCTAAAGTCTTCTGCATGGCTTGCAATGCATAAAAACAAGAATCTTAGAAATGTTAGGGACGTTACATATTACCTGGTCCAACTTTCCTTGTAGTGCAAGGATAGCTATTCAGCCTTCTTCACAGACACTCTTCCTGCCCCTCCTTAGAAGAGTCCGTAGATCATGGAGCCTTCCCTAGTTTCATCTAATTCTTTATATTCAACTTTATCTTCTACTACTTTCTGAACATCCCATCTCCTCCAGTAAACTCCTTTCTCTAAGAGGTTTGTTTTTATCTTTATATCGGTGGCCATTTGCTTTTCTGAATGCCTTTCCTTCCCCTTTCTAATTCTCATACTCTACCCAAAACTCAAGTCTTATTCTAAAATGTCATCTTTTATGATCTTTTCCCTGACTAGTTTTTCTTAACTCCTATTGCATTTACTGCTACCACATAGTTTCACACTTACTCGCTCTACATGTGCTAATTTTACTGCCCACTCAATAATTCTTCCCCTAGCAGAATGTAAACTCCTTGGGGGAACACACGTTTTTGTATCATACACTGCTTACCTTGCACAAGATTAGACATACAGGAGGTACTCAGTCAGTACTTAATGGTTAGTAATAGATAGGCAAGCTTAGTGCTAGAGAGGTGAGGTCAAACAGCAAGTCAGTAACCAAGTTCATGATTGAAAATCACAGCCCCTGATTCCCTGAGCTTCAGTTTTGGCAGATATAAGCCAAGCTAGATAAAAATGCTTCAAGAAGGGCCTGGGCCTTAGGCCAGAAAAGACCCTTCCTGAGCCTGAGAAGCAATGAGTATTACCTCGGTAGTTTAGGGCAGGGACCTGTGGGGCCTCTTCAGCATATACTTCATTGTAGCTTTCATCTGGGTTGTAGCCTGAACCTAGAGTGAATAAGACAATATTAAGATGACATACTGATTTCTCACTCAAGACCTTACCACCCTTTCCCCCTTTCAACTTGGTCTTTTCCTGAGGACATGGTACTCTATGGGTGGAGAGCCAGGTGGATATTTAATGGGGAAAATTCTACCTTATGAAACAGTTTGCCCACTATTGTGGGCAAGCCTCAACACCTCAGGTACATGAAGGGGGCGCTCGTGGGATGGGTTAGGCTCGTACTGGTAGAACTAAGCCTTCATTTAAAAAAAGCAAACTTCTCGACCATCCATCAATGTCACCAGTCTGGACTACAAATGACCCATTTCCTTCATGCAATACATGAGTCTTGGTGAGTTGCTGATTACCAAGTTCTGAGGTTGGACATTTGCCCCAGGTAGGAGGAAAAAATGGAGCCTGAGTAAGGGTCTTTCCACTAGTGATATGGCTGTTCACAGTCCACAGAAGGAAATAATTCCTCAAGCTCCCACTAGCTCACAGAGTACCAGCCTTTTGCCACCTGGTTGCCATTGCTAGGTTACTATTGCCATGCCAATGTAAATAGGGATCAAAAGCCAAGGGGAAATGAGAATAGTTTCACATCCTGTGTAGTTTGCCCTGGTTTGGAAGAAAAAGAAAAAGAAAGCAAAGTCCTTTGGAAAAATTTCTGGTCCTTCTAATTAGCAGGAGCTTTAGGAAGGAGCTGATGAGCTAGATAATATTCAAAGTCCACCCTTACTTTGTTAAGTGGCTCAGTCCCTGGTACAGGCAGGTCTGTGGCTATCTGGGAGACTAAACTGTGTTCCACTAGATGGCAGGAAATCGGTCATGAACACAAACTAATTGTAATACAACTTGGTCTTTTCCAGAGCGAAGTTTCAGGAAGCCCTCCTTACAGCCTCCCTGAGTCCTAATGCACACACAGGAATAAAACAGAATGCCATGCTGGAGTCACAAAACAATTATTCACTTCCAGGAGAGTGTGCTTCCAGAACAGGGCTGGGTTTTACTGCTGGAGCCCTTTGGTCTGTGTAAACAGTCAGACCATAAGTGTGTCAGCCACCTCTCTGGGAAGAGGTTCAGGGCCCGCTACACTAAATGAGAGAGCAGAGAGCTAGATGATGAAGCTCCTCACACATTGGAGGTGGAGGGTGTTGGGAAACCAGTCCAACTTGAAGAACAAGGGAATGAATCAAATTGAAAGTTTGCCTTATGAAATCATGTCCTTCTTGGTTTGCCCTCATTCCAGAGGAAAGAGTTCATTTTTTTCTCTTTTCCTCGACTTTTTTCTTTTTTTCTTCTCCTCGGGCTTGCTCTCTCTTTTACCACATGGGAGGTTTCTCTGTGGAGGTCAGAATTATTGTCAGCTATTTCAGTTTAGCATAACCTCAAAGATTTACAGCTCATGTAAACAGGAGGCCAGATGTGTGTGACACCTTAAAGGATTCAATCCCCGCACTCTAGTTCCAGACCTCACTTATGAAAAAAGGGCAGGCAGGGAGCAGGCCTCTGTTTACCAGAAGAGCAAGCTGGAATAACAGAGGCCTATAGCTGGATAACAACAACTGCTAACATCACTGAGCACATGTTCTCTGTTCAGCCTGTTACATATGTTATCTCATTATGTCATTCTAACATCTCAGTGAGGTTGACACCTTCATTTCTCCCTAATGTACAGATGAGGAAATAGGCTCAGAGGAGTGAATAGAGTACCCCATGTCTCCCAGCTAGTATGGTGTAGAGTGGGTATTCCAGCCCAGAGCCATTTGACCTGCTCAATACTCCACTAAAGACAGCAGTAGGGAGGACTTTGGACAATGTCCAACAGCACTAAAAATCCAAAATCTTTTTTGCAATCCCGCTTTTTTAGTTTGTGTATGTGGGATCGAAGGCCACCAAGGATTTTACATCATTTCAGAATTGCAGGGGTTGTGGGAAAGCTGAAGGGAAGACTCAGCCAGATAATTATAGTCTACACCAGGGGTAGCTGCACCAGTGCCAACTTGTGACAGGAATGGGTTTAAGCCACCCAAGTACTTTAAGCACGTACATTTCCCCTCTCTGCCCATCTTTGGGTATTTTCTGCAAATATTAGGATACAAGATAACATATAACTAGAGGGGCACCATTTCCATATTGTTCTCTCTGTTTGTCCTTCTTCATCCCCAGAGTAGAAAGGTTTGTGCAGCATTTCTCAAGCACTGTCCTTCACAAAGGTATGCTTGCAAATGTAACTGACAGTTGAAGATTATTTTCAGATCCACACTAACACTTGGCTTATAATAGCAAATATGGTCTGACTTCCTGGATTGAACATATATTCCAATATCCACCTCTAACACACTGTTTGCATTATTTATAGTCTTAACCCTTCCCAACCCCTGCTGGGGACCCCCAAAAACCCAGAATTATTTCTAGGGGGTGTGACCCTTGTAGTACATGTTTCCCCCACTAGGTGAGTGTTCTAGGAATCCACCTGAATTGGTCTACCATCTGGCATTGGTTTTGGAGGCTGCATTCAGCTTCAGTGAATTTTTCTGAAAACTCTTTCAATGCATTTGCCCATATCATGATGGGTGATTTACCAGCACACCTGCCCACGCTGCACTGAGCATTCAGCAGTTTTTGAGCAAAAAGGGCATGACCCTTGTGCCCTACCTTCCCTATTCACTCAATCTTGCCCCAAGACTTTGTTTTTTCTTTCCCTGATGGAAAAAGTCCTCAAAAGGCAAACATTTTGCCAATGTGGAAGAGAGGAAACAACAAACAGCAGAAACACTAAGAGGCATCAAAATTGATGAATCCAAAACTATTTTTAGCAGAGGAAAAAACATCTTGATAGGTGTATTGCATCAAATGGAGGGTACTTTGAAGGTGAAGAAGTTTAAACATGTACGAATAAATACACAATTTTTTATAAATAAATTCCTCATATATATGTATACATATGTATATATACATTATGTGTGTGTGTGTGTGTGTGTGTATTCATTTATAGTGTATACAGTGAATGAATGAACAAATGCATGGAGAAAGCTCAGACAGCTGAGCTAGCGATGGGGGGAAATTCCAAATTTCTCTCATCATATAGCCTCTTAAGAACAGAATAGGATAGAATGAGTGGGTATGCAGGGCTGTCAGAAATTTCACAGCGTGGACTCCTCAGAAGAAGTACAGACTCTGGTGATTCTTATGGAAATGGGAGTGCCACCTTTGCAACAGACCTTTAAGAACTACAGATGATCTGAGTTTTTAAATAAAATTACCCTTTCCTCAAGACTCCAATAGATTAGGCTTTCATCCTGGAAAAGGTAAAGGCCTTTGTATACCATGAGGTTTCTTACAGCTGTTCAAAATTGAGTTTTGAGACATCTAATCTCTACTTCCTAAATCTATGGTCTTTGGTTGAATTTTGGTCTTGTATACTTGAACTGTAACTTGGGAAGTTTGGGGAGGATGGCTCCTTTAACCCCAAACAGTATGTACTCTGCCAAGGGCTTGACTTGAATTTCTTCATCTCAATGTCAGCTCTTATGCTTTGCCCCCTACAAAGCCAGGTTAAGCAAAAGAGAAGAAGCTTGCATATTTGTTTGAAAGCTTCATGTAGCTGTTCTAGACAAACAAGAGCTATTGCCAAAGGCCTCCACCAGGAGCTCAGGGCATGTGGAAAATTTTAGCTGCATTGACTGTGGCTGTGATGAAAGCAGTTTGTTATTTACTCATCTCTGCATATTTTCCTAATTACATTGGTTGGGTCTGTCTCTCCCTACTCCCCCCCCCACCCCGGTCTCCATAAGGGCAGACAGTGCAGGCCACGGAATATTCTTAGCACTTGAAATGCCAGCTGGGCTCCATCAGAAACCTCTGTCTGCCCCCTAATTATCCTTCCGTCATTCCACTCCTCTCCTCTTCCCTCCCCTCACTGAGTTTGTGCTTTTCAGCTCACTATGTCTCTAGGGGCAAAGGATAGAACATTCAGGAATTCAGAACTCTCCATCCTTCCTGAAGTGAGGAACAAGCCAGAAGAAACTGGGAAATTCCTGTTTGATACAATGCAATCTGTATTGTTGTTAATGTTTCTGGCACAAAGGGGCTATAAAAATCTCACCCTAAAAATAAGGTCTGGGGTGAGACAGAGGGAGGAAAAGAGGGAGGAAGGGAGGAAGCTAAGTGAGCAGATGAGGACAATGGCTTCAAAATCCATGTAGTCCAACTTTCTCATTTTTAGCTGGTGTAGCCTATTTTTAAATATATGTTGTTAGTTTGCCTCAAAAGCCTCCCTTGGCATCCTGTTGAAATGTTTAACCATTTTTGTTGTTGAGAATAGTTCTTGTTATCTAACTTAAGTGTCTCTCATTGCAGTCTAACTCCTTCTCCAAGACTTGGTCTCAGCCCTGGAAATAATGGGCTACAGCTCCTAGAACTTACCTGTGTACCATGTTGGTGTCACTGCTGGAGCAAAGAAGAGCAGCAGAGAGAGAGCTCCTCTTTGAGTTATTTGACCAGCCATCTTTTTAAGGGGTAGAGATTATTAGGGAGGTAAGAATAGGAGTAGGTGGCCAGAAGTACCAGGACAAAGGAAAATAAATTTCATAAATCAGCCATCAGTTAGCTTCCAAAAGTGAGAGGAAGCAGAAATGTGGAATCTGCAAGGAAGAAGAGAGATTTTTAAATTAACAAATTCCTGTTATATTACCCCCCTTTTGTAAGAATCTTCACTTTATAGAATAGGAAGACTCTATTTGTTATACATGGTCTTTTTTTTTTTTTTCTTCCCAGAAGGAAAATGATGTAAGACAATCAATTCTCAATGGACTCTGATGAGATTAGATGCAAATATTCCATGGTCCAATTTATAGAGAGGGACACTGAGGTACCAAGACCAAGAAAGGACCAACATACAGTCATATAGAATCAAGATGAAAGTCTGTGATCCAAAGACTGCCAGATGGTCGTTTAATCAATTTAGCTGTTTTTTCTTAATTGCTAATCTGGGAAAGCACTAGCCTGTATACACTAAACTTGAACACTGAAGTTATATACATCTCAATATGTATCCAATTCTGTTTCTACTAGCTATGAGGCCTTGGGCAATGTTTAACTTCTCTGAGCCTCAGCTTCGTCATATATAAAAATGAGAATAATTATAGTATCTACCTTATAGAATAGATTATTTCCTGGCACATAGGGAAAAATCAATATATATTAGTTTATTAGTTATTATTACCAATTTTATATTGGACAGGACTGATATCTCTTATCTTTAGTCAGTAACTATACCCTTGTAATTTTCTTATATTTGGTTTTTGAAGCTTAGTGGTTTGGTAGTGGCTTTTGGCTGAAGAGTTCAACCTAACCTTCTAGTTTTACCCTGATGAGCCAGCAGGAAGTCAAGTGAGGTTGGGAAGAACATACTGAAGTATGTTAGGAGAGGGTGAGCAAGCTCCAATTGCCCTATTATTTCCTGTTCTGTCCTCACTCTAAAGGGATTTCAGTTTCGTGTTTCCCAGTAGGCAAATACCTCATAAATGACAGTATAAAAACTTGCTGCCCATTGGTGTAAACCAGCCACTGGACTTTTCAGTAAGCACCTTTTCACCCACATACTTTCAATGAAATGGCATGCTCAGGGAGGAGTCAGTCTCAGAAATGGAGAAGCAAAAAGATGGCAGATTCTGGCCAGAGTCTGAAAGGGACATGAGAAGCCAAAAAATAGCACAAATTCATTTAAGGAGCAATTTATTGCTACTCAACTAAAGATTTTCTCTAAACAGTGGGAAGGAAGCAGGGTAGAGAAAAAGCGGGAGCAAGTAAGGGAGGCAAGGAAAGTGAAAAGATATGAGAAGGAAGCTAGAAAGAAAAGTAATGTGACAGAGCTGGAGGAAAGAGATAAAGGCAGAAAGAGAGAACAAAAGAATGAGAGTTTAAAGAGAAATTCAGGAAAATGAACAGCTAGATAAACTAATCACTGAACCTGCCTCCCACATGCAGCCTCAATGCAATTTTTAGGTTTAGGAGCAAGGGCTTTCTTTTCCAGACCTGGTGCTCTGAGACTGTGACCACTTCCCTGCCCATCTTCTTCACAAGTTCAGGATGAAAATTTGACTCACGGGAGTCAGCCATCCTTCTGCTGAGCATCTGGAAGGTGGTGGGAACTTGTGCCTGCAGGCAGGTCACAGCTCAAATGAAAAGCAGCATATGACTCAGTTTCATAAAAGAACTTCTTTCTCCCTCTTCACCCTCATCCATGTTGCCCAAGTAATGGGTCTCATTACCCAGCATGGTTGTGAAGTAGGGGTAGTGTAGTATAGAGGGATTAAGCAGCAGATCTTACCTGTTTTATAGGTTTTTCTGCTCTCTTTTTCTCTCCTGGTTGTCTTTCTCCTTCCTCTCTGCTTCTTTCATCAGTCGAAAAAACTTCTACTTTCACACTCCTAGAACGAGTGACTCGTGGTCTGTCTGGGCCTCCGGGATTCTGTTAAAACTGCCCAGATGTTAGGACATCTGCATCTGCCAAATTTTTCCTTAAAGCTATATTAGCTCCCAAGCTATAGCTGTTTCTCCCTCAGAGAAGGATTTTAGAGAGATTGGGGAGAAGGAGCACAAGGATTAGAGGAACTCCGTCAGTCTGCTGCAGAACAGGGGAAAGTGTGAATGGCTCTGGCCCCATGCCCGTGTTTATAGTAATGACTAACAGCCTGGCTAAGGGGCCTCCAGAGATGTGGTACACTGAAAAACACGTCTTTTTATAATTCAGCATGACATCAAGATTGAATTAAAAGGGATTTCCCAAACTCCAAGAAGAAGAGAAGAACATAACTGACTCTGACATTTCCTGGAGACTTCCCTGTAATTTCTTAGTTGCCTTGTCATCCATATGTACAGGGTTAAACACACTTTGAAACCCTAGCACCAACTGACTAACTTCTATGGACTTCAGTTTCTGATAAGATTATGTTGTTTACAGCAAATACCAAGAAGAATAAAGGTTAATTTCCTATAATAAGAGTGAAGGAAAAGCATGTTTTGAGAGGCTTTAGCTGAAGGCTGTTTAAGCAAATCTACAAGGTTATAGCCATTGCTAAACTGTTTCCCAGTGACCTGTGATGGAGGGATATGTTTCTCTTCACTAAACAAGCTTTCTTTCTGGTATCTGATAATGAAAGTATTCTACCATAGTTCAGGCCAACTCTTTACATTCTCCTTCCCCTCAGACTTGACATTGATGTCCTTGAGAAATCAGTGGTTGTGTAGAAATAATTTTAAATGCTGTAGAAAGGGTTTATTCCCTGTATGTGCAAGCAAATTTGTAACCACTTTTCAGTTATGAAGAGAAGAATTGTGCTTATGAGAACAAAAATTCAGTAGCAAGCATGTTTCATTTCCAATCCACAAACCATAAATATGTATTGTATGTCTACCATGTGTTCAATAGTGATAGTGGTACATTGAAGCGGAAGATATGATCTTGGTGTCATTTATTCAATAAATTTATCAAGCATCTACTGTGTTAAGCATGGTTGATGGACAAAAATCCCTGACATCCTAATCCATAATTAATTCAACAAATATTTATTGAGCATCTATTAAGTAACACACACTCTTCTAGGTACTTGAGAAACATCAGTGAACAAAAAAGGCAAAAATTCTTTTTCCTATGTAATGGAGGAGACATACATTCAACAAAAATGTTGATTACAATTGTTCATGCTTAGGGAAGTAACATTCACTAGGCATCTACTATAAACTAAGACCTGGGGGAACACTAGTAAGAACTCTGTGAGCCTTGATCTTAAGGAGCTTACTCTCCAGCTTCCAGAAGGTTTATGTTTAGTAGAGGAGGGAAGAGGGACACAAATAATTAGAAAATAATACAAGATTGTATAAAGTTTCAAGATGTGTGGTATAGACTGTGAGGACTCTCTAAGCACTCTGTGGGAAGAGGCAGTTCTTTATATGCTCTCTCAAAAGGTAAATGACATAAACAAAAGCTTACTGTTAGGTCAGAGAGGTCTGGGCTAACTGGTTAGAGGGATCAGGGGAGTGGTAGGAAACAAAGTTGAATGAATAGGGTAGGGCCAGATTGTGGGGCCCTTGAGGTCAAAATGTGTTCATTCAATATGTGTTAGAAAATAGTGAATCTATTAAATGTGTGTGTGTGTGTGTGAGAGAGAGAGAGAGAGAGAAGGAATAATAAATTTTACTGTAGTTGTTTTCTCCCTAAAAATAAACAAACAAATAAAAAAGAAAAACCCTTTCACTGGATCTCTCTTGGCAGAGTACACAATGAACTCTTAGCAGGGCATTCCAAATCCTTCACAAGCATACCCCACCTATATCCTCAGCCTAGTTTTAAATATTTGCCCCATGACTTGTCATTCTGGACATACAGACCTACTTGCTCTTCCTTTCACACCTCAATGCCTTTGTACAGACATATTTGCTCTACCTTGCATTCCTTTCCCTCCTTTCCTGGTCTGTGAAAACCATATTTTCTTTGCTGTTCAGAAGTTGCCCTCAACCAAACTCAGCCAGCGCTGGTTTACTTCAAATTCCTTTTCTATCACATCACTGTGTACATGTCTCAATTATAGAATTCATCACACTTATTGTTCACTTCCAATAATCTCTGTTTCATACTATATATACTAGTCTGTTAATCTCAGATTCTAATCTGTCCCCCATTAGACTGTGTGTGTGTATAGGGTCTTCTTCATTTCGCCAACACCAGACACAGAGCCTAGCACATGCTAGGATGAGGATGCTGCATAAAATCTCACATTCCAATTAAAGCTGGAAGGAGCAGGAAAGATGACTAGCAGAGAGAGGTTAAAGAAGAAGGTGAACAGGGAAGAATATGGAAATCATAGGGGAAACAAAGTAAGGGGATAAAATGAGATAAGAGGGACAGTATTCTATGAAGCATTTTATATATATATATAGCTTATCCAAAACAGGTGGGGTTAATTTTTAAAAACCAACATTTATTAAGCACCTACTATGTGTGAATAACACTATGTTAGACATTGTAAGGATATAGTTAAATAAAACACCTGTCCACATGGTTTGATTGGGAAGGTGAGGCAAAGACTCAGAGACTGACAACATTGATACATATAAATATCAATTTCTTTTTTTAAAAGATTTTATTTATTGATTTTTAGAGAGGGAAGGGAGGGGAGAGAGAGAGAGAGAGAGAGAGAGAGAGAGAGAGAGAGAGATCAATGTGCGGTTGCTGGGAGACATGGCCTGCAACCTAGGCATGTGCCCTGACTGGGAATCGAACCTGCGATGCCTGGTTTGCAGCCTGCACTCAATCCACTGAGCTACACCAGCCAGGGCTTAAATATCAATTTCTTAAAGTTCTTGAAGTTCAGTAGCATTTTCAACTACAAAACTTTTAGTATGAAGCCCCTCAGAAGTCAATAAGATAGTTTTTTAAAAATTTTTATTTATTTTTAGAGAGAAGGTAAGGGAGGGAGAAAGAGAGGGAGAGAAACATCAATGTTTGGTTGCCTCTCATGTGCTCACCACTGGGGACCTGGCCTGCAACCCAGACATATGCCTTGACTGGGAATTGAACCAGTGAGCCTTTGGTTCACAGGCCAGCACTCAGTCCAATGAGACACACCAGCCAGGGCCAATCAGATAGCTTTAAGAAATATTATTTCCTAACAGATTGCCTTGCAGAGATCTCAGCAAAACTTAACAAGGCTAGACTAGAAATAAGATTTCATAGAAAATGGACTAAGGTAAATTGACATGGAATTGTGAATTTTAATACCATTCAAGAGTATTTCTCACTTCTGTGTCCCAAATAGACACAGAAGAGAATTTCAGAGAAAAAATAATGAAAATGCATAAGAAGCAATGGATATAAAAAGATATTTCTATTTAGGAAACTATTTTTTTAAACTGTACATATGAATTACCTATTTAAATAATGATGTTTAAATTGTGTGTTTAAATGATGTTTATCTGATGGCAGTAATGTAAAATTAGGTTTTAATAAGTAGGAGGTACTTTAAAACTTTATGATAGGCATTTAGCCAAAGGTAATTGAAAGGATACTAGAAAAAGTATTAGAAAATGGAAAGGATGAATGTCATTACACAAATAAGAGATACGATGTATTGTGAGTGAAATGGTTGATGTCTTTTTACCGGTTCCTAAGACAGAGTGTAGTAATGGTCCAAGATATTATACAGCAGCTCCACTTAATTTTCCTGTTTTATAGCAGTGTCATACTGGGATGGCTTAGACATTTAGGCTTTTAATATACTTTAATTAACCAAACATTGAGTCACTATTAAATGATTAGCCTTACAGACCAGCCATGACCAGCAAGCTCAACAGGGATTGGCTGAGCATCAAACAAGCTCATCAATTGAGCATTGTTTCCTAGGGTGTTGGGGAGAGTATAAAACGGGAAAATGAGCCTGCCACACTGGCTCTTCAAATAGTGTCTGAACATGTAGACAGCAGGATATGAAACAGGTAAGCAGAGAAGAAAGCAAGTATCAGGTACTGTAGTAATTAAGAGTCTGAGTTAATATGAATGGTCAGAGTATGAATATTGTGTGGGGGTGAAGGAGTAGGGGAGAAGGAGGGATAGTGCGGAGTGGGGGTTGGGGTGGGCGAGTGGTGGGAAGGACAGGTGGGAACTGGGGAGAACCTGAGGTCCTGAGGGAGTTGGAGGTTTTGTTGGGGGGTGGAAGAAGGACACTCTCTTTGAGTTGGGCTTGAGTTGAACCCTAAGTACTTGAGTAGGGGGGCAGAAATTTCGAGTGAGGTTAGAGATGGGAATAGAATAGGGAATATCTTATGTATCGGGGAGTTAATCATACTGTATCTATTGTGGAACAGACATTTAATGTTGGAAAAGCAGTAGGATTTAAGTTGATATTATATTTGTTAGAGGGAGCATAGTTTAAATGACTAATCTCCCAGGTCACAAGAAGTTAATTGAAAAGGAACAAAAATATCTACTAAATATTGAATGTAAAACAAGCAGCAACAATAGCTAAAACACATTTTCCTTTTTTCCTACATTTTCAGTATCAAATATGTGTTTTTTTTGTAATCAGGAAGGAGGAGAAATTAAGAAGTTATATCAGAAAATGTATTGAACTCTCTACACACCACTCTGGGATGGGCAGGGTAACTTTTTAGGCATTTGGGCTGTTGGAGTGAAAGCAAAAGTAAAACTCAACAAAAAAAGTCTTCAAATACAAGGCAAAATTGGGGAAATGATTGAGGTTCTTGTACTTCAGGGGTTCTGAAGAGATCTCGTTCATGGCTAAATGTCTTAATACAGCAGTCATTGGTAAGGTTATCCTCAGCCTAGACTATTGCACAATGATAGCTATGTCTCATCACTGAGTGGGCCCTGTTTCTAATGAGGGAAACAGAAGTTGGCAGGGCTTAGTCCTATGCAAGTTACTTAGCCTCTCTGAACCTGTTTCCGCATTTGTAAACTGCTGCCAGTAGTAGTCTTGACCTCATAGTAACAGCTTTTGTGATGTATGCACGAGGTGACAAGTGTTTAGTGCTTAGCAACGGTGTTTGGTACATAGACAAGAATCAATATTACAGTCATCATTAATACTTGAAAGAATAAACTTATTTTCTGACCTAGAGAATTACTTCTTACATTGCCTTAAATGTGATTAGATGCCTTTATGGTCTGTGTTTGGACCCAAACCCAGGCCTAAATTTGAACGAAATTGAATTTCTGGGTTTGATGGCATGGCAGGGGGAGGGGGATATAGCAGCATGGGAGGCAGGGGTGCAAGGTGCTGTGGCCATAGGAATATTAAATTCCACGTCATCCTGTGGTTTAATTTGGCACTGACTTATTCAAACAAAGCAGCCTTGTGAGTGGCAGAGGAAGGGAGAGGAAGAAAATCAACACATTTTTGGAAATCAGATGTAGCTTTTGCTTTGACTATTTTGTTTTTTCTTCAGCCACAGAAATGTTTCTTTGCTCTGGGGCTTACATTGAAAATCTCTTGCAGGACACAGTACAAGCCCAAATTTCAGAGGAAACTTCCATTTAAGATGACAAAGAGTTAGCAAGATTTCCCTTGACATTTGTTTGTTTTAATAGGAGAACCTGTAGAAGAGTGTTATCTAGCTTCAGAAGAAAGCTTTTAATATGCTTAGGCCCTCTCAAACCTCATTTCCTGTAGCTATGACATATGTGGTAATTGAAAAGTTGACATATGCTCTATTTCCTGATGACCTTGTTTCAGTGCTAATAGGAGTATAGTTGTATTATTTGCCCATTCCCTCCATTCATTTATGTGTTAGGCTTTTTTAATTTTAGGATAAAATTTTAGTGTAAAGCCTGGCAGTACAATAATTCATTCTCCAATAGTTGCTCTCTTAGACCTCAGACATCTGGCATGAAGCTAAAAGGAACTGGTCCTAGGTCAATATTCAAAGCACAGGGAAGCTCTGTGTGACCAAGTCAATGGAACTTTCCTGTTTTTTTGGTTCTGTGGTATATGTTTAAAGCAAGGTTTCAAGCGAAAAGCTTTGGGCACTCACCTCTCCTTCACAATGCAGGACTTTCTTTGCCATAGTGATACTACTAAATGCTCACTTATGATGTTAAGCTTTTGTCAATGATGATATAATGGGTTGGATATGCAACTGATGTTCTAATCCCATCCCTCTAGAAATAACACATCCTCATTAGATTCTCAGTTTCTGCTCTCAAAGAATTTACACTTTAGTTGAGAAACCAGACCATGGTACATACTCTGTGCTGTAACAATACAGACCCACTTGTTCATGATGTATAACATGGGAACAAGAAGCTACCCACACACGATTTAAAAGGGAAAATAATACTAGCACAGTAATCTCTAGTTTTGGTTTTTCTCTTAGCCGAGTGACCTTAGATTTCAGCCTCTTTGTAATCAGCTGGTTCTTAATCTGAAGAACCTGGAACTGGAATATACAGTGCCTTTCAGTTTTACTGGTAACATTTTAAAAGGGGTTACATTTATCTGTCATTCCCTGTAGCACTTTTCCTTTTAAAAGTTTGCAGCTAATAGCAGAACTTACATTTCAGCATTATTTACTTTTAAACATCCCTCAACTTTCCAATTACATACTTAAAGGATAAGTAAGAAGAGGAAATTCTAAAATTTATTATCAATATGTCATACCTAGCTTGGAATTCTTTCAACAAGTGATCATTTCCCACAATTTATTCATTCTTATGGCTTCTACCTACTGCATAAAACAATGTTCAAAAATTGAAAAGCACACACATACACAAAGCCTTGGCTGGTGTGACTCAGTGGACTGATTGCTGGCCTGTGAAACAAAGGGCTGCCAGTTCTATTCCCAGTCAGGGCACATGCCTGGGTTGCAGGCCACCTCTCCAGTAGGGGGCATGAGAGGTAACCACGCATTGATGCTTCTCTCTCTCTTTCTCCTTCTCTTCCTCTCTCTAAAAATAAATAAATAAAATATTTTTAAAAATTTGAGAAGCACAAAACAAATGAGAAAGAAATCAGCCTAATCCTTCCACTCAAGTAAATTACACTTTCCCCTTCAGGTTTTGTCTCAAAAACGTGTGATTGTACTTAGAGATTTGCAGTCCACTTTGTTCCCTTTGGAAATATATTTCTTGTGGGTATTTTGCCATGTAATACAATGTAATTAAGTTACTTTTAACCTCTTTTTATTCCTTTCCTTCCTTCTAGGGCATTAGTGGCCATGAGGCAGAATCTCAGAGCGCGGGTACTGCAGGTGACAGAAACAATTCGAAGTTATAAGGGTGGAGGACAGGCAGGGGGCGGAAAGATTCTTAGTAAAAAAAAAAAAAAAAAGGAAGCAAGGTCCGCAGAAAGATCTAAGAAATTCCCGACGTTACAACTTTTACACATAATTTTCAGCAGCCTTCGGCAGAGGGCGCTCAGAAATTTTCGTCACTTCGGGGATAGCCTCCTGGACTCCACCCTCTAGAAAATTGAACAGTGTTGCCAGCTGTCGTCAGCTGTAGACGCTCGTAAGTTTTCGGCAGTTTCCGGAGAGACTCGGGGATTCCACGCCTTGCTCTCTCCATTCTGTTCGCTCTGTGTGACTGGGTAGGGTTGAGGGCTAGTCATGGCGTCCCGGTCTCGGAGACTGCAGACTAAACCAGTCATTACTTGTTTCAAGAGTGTCCTTCTGATCTACACTTTAATCTTCTGGGTGAGAGACGGAGGCCTCCGGGGACCGGAGGGGATCCTGGGCTTGGATTGGGGGTGTGAACTTGAGCGGAGGGAGCTTATATCCGGGGTTCGAAAGGACTCACGGGGTGGAGAGGTTTGAGAGAAGGTTGCTGTGGGAATCAAGTGCTGGGGATGAGTTGCTTGGGCTCCAGCTCTGGCATCTCGCCCTCATCAGGACTGGGGTGCGGGACGAGGGCGACTGCTAGGCTGAACTGGGACCCAGATGTGCGTAGCATTGCGGAGTTGGAGGGTGGGGTAGGTGAGAGGAAGGGAGTTAACCCCCCAGAGCACACAGATATTGTCCCTGGACCATTGGGGAGGCCGGGCTGGTCTGGCAAATCTGAGAGCTTGCTTGCACAATAGTGTCTCTGTCTCGCTTCTTTCTCTCTTCCCCTCCCCCTCCCCTCTTAAGAGGGAAGTATTTCGTAAGTAAGTGTGGTAATGGCCCCACTCCCGCCAGTCTGTCCTTGGCTTGCTTTTGTGTACTTTCCCTCATCTTTCTAAACTTGGGGGAAGGAGAAAGGTTCTGGAATTCATAAAAACTTTTCTCCTCCAGAAAGGTTTTCCTAAGGCGGTAGTAAAATACTCATGAATGTTTTGATCCCAAGGGCAAATATGCTCTGGGCTTGTGTTTCCAAAAAACAAACAGAAGTTTAAGGATTTTATTAAGGTGCCTTCTCTAGTTGCCCCAGGCTTCACCCTGGCTACCTGGGCTACCTGATGGTGTAGCGTGTGGCTTTATCAAGGCCTGTCCTTGTGTGCAGATCCTGTATGTATCCGCCTGTATGATCCACCTTGTCTGCTATATCCCAGCCACAGATCTGTGGCCACAGACTGTTAAATCATTTGTCACACCTATTATTTCTTACATACCGAGTGGTTTGTGGCTTGAATATACAGTATATAACTTTCAGTATACAGTGTATAACTTTATATTCTCTGATTTCCTGCATAGATCACTGGTGTAATTCTTCTTGCCATTGGCATTTGGGGCAAGGTGAGCCTGGAGAATTATTTTTCTCTTTTAAATGAGAAGGCCACCAATGTTCCCTTCGTGCTCATTGGCACTGGCACTGTCATCATTCTTTTGGGCACCTTTGGCTGTTTTGCTACCTGCCGAGCTTCTACATGGATGCTAAAACTGGTGAGTCCTTAATATTCCTTAGAATTGAATCTTGATTCCTGACAAGTTTTACATGTATTTTGTAGGCTTTGTTTCTTGGAACTGGCCATGGCCTTTTAAGAATTTTCTTGTTCCTTATGAAAACTTACCAAGTAATAGTTCAGCTGCCAATTACCACTTTTATTGTGTTTCCCCTGTCCTTTTCAACAAAAAAACCCACGCAGATTGAACAAACCATTTTTCCCCTTTGACTTCCTTTGCAGCTGTGATGTATCTTATTTATGCTGACTTGAACTTTCTTTTTATCCTGCAGTATGCAATGTTTCTAACTCTCATTTTTTTGGTTGAACTGGTCGCTGCCATCGTAGGTTTTGTTTTCAGACATGAGGTAAGCCTGAGTTTGGGAGATAAAATGGATTAAGTCACAGAGTTAAAGACAGCTTTTACTAGTTTAAAATTCACTTACAGCTGTGTTTAAAGCTTTAATTTGCAACCCATAATGGCTTTCTTATAAAAATTCTAGCCCACTTATAATATAAAAGAAGATGTAGAAAACTGTGAACACTAACAATTACCAGAAAAAAATTAAAGGTACCCATAATCACATGTATTTCTAGTCATTTTTCTGTGTGTAAGTATCTATTAAAGTGGAGATAGTACAATTTATAACTTTGATAGGAAACTGTTTAAAACACAAAATTGATACCTTCTCCACTTACACCACACAGTTAGAAAATATTAGATATACTTAATGCAAATCATGAAAATCTTAATATTGAATTAGAAATCAGGGTTCTACTCTGTTAAGCCTGGGGTTAGGAAATGATTCAGTGAGTAGTGAAGGCTCATCGATGAAAGTGTTTCACAAACTGGTAGTATAGTCTCCCAAAGTAAGGTTTTGTAGCTTAAAAATTCCATAGGTATCAAATTTATACTGTTTAAAGTGGATAAAGACTGGGGGCTGGGGGGTACAGCAGTATAGAGTTGCCACTTGAATAAATACATGTTCCCACAACACTTTGTACTTGTGATGCTTATCATCTTTTATTGCAGTGTTTTGCTTAGTAATGCACTCAGCTAAACTATATCCCGTGGAGGACAGGATTGGACCATATAAGTTAATTCCCATGCTTATTACTGCTGTCAAAGATATGACCATTGGTCTGATGTAGAATTTCTTTTTTTTTTAATTTTATTGTTGTTCAAGTACAGTTGTCTGCATTCCCCCCTCAAAATGTAGGAATTTCTTATTTGACCTAGAAATTAAAAGAACTTTTCTAGAATCTTTGTTTACTGGCCTTGTGTTTCTTTGCTGTAGATTAAGAACAGCTTTAAGAATAATTATGAGAAAGCTTTAAAGCAGTATAATGCTACGGGAGATTATAGAAGTGATGCAGTAGACAAGATTCAAAATACGGTAAGTGGTCATAGGTGGTATCTTTGCAAGAGGGGAGCACATTTCTTGTCCCTTGAGAGAGGAGGATAGGACCCTGGCTAGTAGGTATTGTCCACTTGTCCTATACTCTCATAATCTTAGATTAGGAAAGAATGGAGACATGTCCCTGGAAAGAAGAGTATAATGATACTAAGGGACATATCTCCATTTTCTCCTAATCATTCTCACATGTGCAACTCTCACTCCCCACTGACATCATGGTCCAAGTTCTGTTAGCACCAACAATAGCAGGAAAGTAAGGCCAGTTCAAAAATGTTAGAAACATTTGGTGTTTGAAACAAGTGCTCATCTTTCAAATTATAATTGAGGGCAGCCACACAAAATATCATTAAATATAATAAATGTCTTGAACACAAGTTATAATCTAAGATGATAGGTTAAATGTTTGACTACAAAGTTGTAATGTGAAGTATCACTGTTTTTGTTGGGATTTTTCAGTTGCATTGTTGTGGTGCCACCAACTTTGGAGATTGGAAGGACACTAATTATTACTTAGAAAAAGGATTTCCCAAGAGCTGCTGTAAACTTGAAGATTGTTCTCCTCAGAGAGATCCTGATAAAGTAAATAATGAAGTAAGGAGCCTTTAAAAAAATTTGGAGATATTAACTGAATACAGGGTTGACTCAATTTTTAATTTTTACTCAATACACATAATCTGAAATAGGGCAGGTATTATTCTCATTGAGTAAATTAGGAAACTGAAACTCAGAAAATTTGTGACTTGAGTTCATATAATTAGCAAGAAACACTTTTTAAATGTGTAATCTAAAAAGTGAAACTTCTGTTCCTTAAACTTCTGTCAAAACCTCCTTTTAAAATGCTTCAAAGGAGACAGGATTTGTTACATGAAAGTAAGTTTTAATAAAGTGGTAAGAGCTAGCATAGCTAAAGCTCATCTTTCTGCAGAGATGTATGATGCAAATGTTATGTTTGTGCCGTACTTAATGGTTTTTTCCTCTCCCATTAGGGTTGTTTTATAAAAGTCATGACCATTATAGAATCAGAAATGGGAGTTGTTGCCGGAATTTCCTTTGGAGTTGCTTGCTTTCAGGTAAGTCCTTGTAGTTAGGAACTATTTCATCACTTTTATAGGTGTCAGCTAGAAGATTTCTTCTTTGAAGGCTTTAAGTTTTTGCTTTAGTGTCCTGGACAGTACAGGCATTTTCAGAGAAATTACATTTTCACAAAACTCTCAGTTGCTCATCACAGTAAGAAATACTTTATTTTGTATATGAAACATATAGTAAATCATTTGTGATGGGGTCTATGTTTACCTTATTTGAGAGGGAATATTTTGCTCTTTTCATTTCAGACTTTTAATGTCTTGGATCTTTTATTTTTCTACATTGTTTTCCACAATTATGAAGTTCTCTAGGTTTTTATTCCCATTTAACCTATTCTTTTTACCATGGCCACTCATGCCTTGAAACTACAAAAAGCAAGGCTTAAAATTAACTTCTACTAGTATATATATATTTTGAAAGCAGTTAATTGGAGAAAGATCTGGCACCTTTTAGTTATGGCAACTTTCCAACATCACAGTTCATTAAACAAAACATGAAATAGATGGGAACCTTGCTTTGCTCTGCAGTCAGTCAGGATTTTAAAACATTAATAGCATCATTTTTTTCCTGGGCTGCAACTGCGTGGTGAGTTGCATATAAGTCCCAGCCTATTAAAATTTGATCATATAACCCCACACTCAATATGTGTCTATCTTTTGGGTGAATGCTATGTTGTGGATCCAGTTGTATTTCTTGAGTTTCGCTATGTCTCACAGTAGCATGAAAAGTCCATATTGTGGCTCTAGACAATTTTTTTAGGGATAAAGTTTTTCCCATTAAACATTGTGAAGGTAAGACTAAAAACATTTTGATAAAGTCTAATCTCAATATATTTCTAAAGTAGCAGGCAGAGCTATGTCTGAATCTGCACTGTCTAATAAAATAGCCATGAGCCACCTTTTAAAGGTTCTAGTTATTAAATGAAATTTAATATTTGTTTCTTCATTTACTCTAAGCCCTATTTGAAGTTGAAAGCCACAAGTGGATAGTGGCAACCTTATTGGACTGAAGAAGTATTACAGAACATTGCCAGCATTGCAATACTCTCTAGACCCTCCAAGAAAATCTCTGTCCTCACAGATGGAGATTTTACTTGATAAGATACTTATTCTAAACCACACTGTTTTTGTTCTGATAACTGAGAGGAAAAGTAAGAAAACTTTCCTCAAATTTGTGACATTTAGAATTTTCCTTCAGTGATTTTTTGGTCAGTGACATGTGAAATTTCAGGTCACAATAGTAGTAAAACTGCACTTATATTGGTTGACTACGATCTAGGTGCTACAGAATAGCAAACATAGCTGTTTAGTAAAACTTCAGGAAGGAAATCATTAGTGAATTAGAAGTGAAGGAAACTATACCTACACCCCGAGATCTTTAAGCTCTTTGCTGTGTGTATTTAATTTAACTTATATTTTATTTGCAGCTGATTGGAATCTTTCTTGCCTACTGCCTCTCTCGCGCTATAACAAATAACCAGTATGAGATAGTGTAACCAATGTTACACAGCTTACTCCTCTCCAACTTTAAGGTACATTCATTTTGGTCCTCAGCTCTGTCAGTCTTGGTGTTTGCTTCAGCCTGTGTATGTGATGGATGGAGTGAGTTTGCCATAAGGGCTGGTCCAGTAATGTCTTCAAATGTTATTGGTACTGTGTTAGTCCCACATAGGCAGCTCAGGCCTCTAAATATAAGGCATAGTCAAAAAAGATAGATTAGCCTTTTTGGGATTACCTACACATGCCCAGCCTCAAAATCCTAAGTGGTCCACTTTCTAACAAATTTGAACCTGGTGTGAAGAGAAATAGGGTTCCTTGGCATTCACACTCTGCTCTTGACTAATAGTAGCATTTCCCCTAGTCTTTGACCTAGTTCTCATAATCACAGTCATCTGGTGGACTATTTTTAGAGCCATAAATGCATCTAACCTAAACAGGAACCAGATTTCGGGGAAATGTGTGTTTCAGTAACTTCAGTATTTGAGTGGTAAAATGTGAGGACTATTGCTGGCTCGATTAATCCATACGGCATGCTTCACATTTTAATTGAGCCCCTGACTGGGAAAATATGAAGTTCTTCATTAGTTGAATAGATTAGAATGTGTGCAAGTGAATACAGATATTGAAATTTGGGTTACAAGTAAATTAACTTTTTTTCTTTAATTTTAGGACATTTATATTCCCCACTGTGAACTACTAGATCACCTGATTGGAAAACTGACTCATTACCCGTGGACAAAAAATCTACACCAGTAGTCTGATACAATCTAGACATTTGTTCAATATGTGATAAGTCTCCCTTTTGTCCCATTCATCATGTAAGGTCATTGAAACTCCCTTATCACTTTGAAATGCTGGAAGAGCTAGTAAGTTGTAAATAAAACAGTGCTGTGTTTCTCTTGGTTTTTGTTTTTCTCAATGTAGGGGCTTTGAAAGACACTGGATTTCCTATTTTTTGAAAGACACTGATGCACTGTTATAAAATGGGAATTGACCCCCTTCAAACTAGGCCCTTCCCAGTTAAGATTGTGTGCTTTGATTGCATAATTTGTGTCAAGAAGTTAAAATGTTTTGATTAGTCTCTCTCTGTTCTGCTGATAGGCACAGAGTGACATTGTGCAATTTAATTCTGGTCAGGAGTTGGATGGAACCCATCAGAGTTGCCAGATGGTAGTAAGGGTCTCTGACCTAAGGTACCCAAGACTAAAGGGCACTACCAGTGGTCTGTGACATATCAGATAATAGCACACTTACAGTTTACATTTCTTTGCCTCCAAGTTAAGGTTTTTATAGTGATGTTTATATTTCTTCTGTCATTCGAAAGGTTCTAACGAACGATACTGGAATTACTGTGTTTTCCTGAGAAATTGAAAGCAACTTATTTTCATTAGCTTTTTTTAGCTCGTATTTCCTTACCAAGTTGATATGACTTAATTGTCAATGTTATGGTCAACTTTATTAAGCTTAGCTTGGGTTTGTGCCTTTGATTAATAAATAAATATAAAACTTTTACACAATAAATATTGTTTTCCTCTAAAATTATCATACTTAAATTCACTTTTAGAAAATCTGCTAGAGTCCTGGCTGGTGTGACTCAGTTAGTTGGAGTGTCATCCTAAGGTTGGGAGTTTGATTCCCAGTCAGGGCAAATGCTTAATGCTCAGATTGTGGTTTCAGTCTCTGGTTGGGGTGCGTGTGGGAGGCAGCTGATCAATGTATCTCTTGCATCGATTTCTTTCTCTTTGTCTCTCTCTTTGTCTCTCTCATTTCTTTCTCTATCTTCCCCCACTTTCCTCCCTCCCCCTTCTCTCTCTGGAATCAATTAATCAATATTTGTTTGAAAAAGAAAATCTGCTGGATAGTTGTTTTCCATTGAGACAGCTAAGCCCTGTATTTCTACTTGGAGTAAAGTTTTAGATATGAAGTGTAAAACTGAGCTATAGATTACCTCTTTAAAAAAAGTTAATGTCCAGCCCTGGCTGGGTGGCTCATTTGGTTAGAGCATTGTTCTATACACCAAAAGGTTGCAGGCTTGATTCCCAGTCAGGGCACATACCTAGTCTGCAAATCTGATCCCTGGTGGGAGCATGTACAAGAGGCAACAGATAGATGTTTCTCTCTGTCTCCCTTCTCCCTCTAAAATCAATAAATATATCCTCAGGTAAGGATTTTTTTTAAATGTCCATACTATTATCTGCATCTATGAACTTTTGTTTGTTCATTTGTTGTTTTCAGTTTTATGTCCCACCTATAAGTGAAATTGTATGGTTCTTTACCATTTCTGACTTACTTCACTTATAATATTCTACTTGAACCTTATATGATATTAACCAATGTCACCCCAATAAATTTAATAAAAAATAATAAAACCACATACAAGTAACATCTCTGTTTATAAAAATCTACTCCCTGTGAAAGGATTACATTCTGTGTTATGAAATAGCAAATTCTTAGCATTTTCCCAGAGCTCAGAATTTTTTCTTGTATGATTTGCATTAAGAAGTTGGATAGATTTAACCAGTACCTTCAGGGTAATAAGAAAACTTTTAAAACTTGACTATAAATGGAGTTCTTTCTTTGGTTTTGGGTTTCTTCTTACATCTATTAGAACCTAGCTCATCTCTGATGGCTATACATCCTCACAGTCCTTGATAGTAAGGGAGTGAGTCAATCACAGTTATAAAGTAGACAAAAACTACTAGCTACTAGTTAAGTAAGATAAATAATAACTTTCAAGTACATGTTTTTAAATGCTTGGAGTTACTTCAGAAAGAGGATATTATTCATTAAAACATTTGATGAGGCAGGTGACTTTTGATATAAGGAAAAGTGATAAAATAGTTGAAAACTAGGGGCTCCCCAAATGCAGTAAATTAGATTTTTTTTGGCTATTGGAATCGTGGACACTGAGAAGGAAGATACCAATTCATAGCTCCTGGTGTCTAACCAGGCTCAAATTTAAAAGCAAAGGCTAGAAGCTGTTTTCAAACAGCCCTTCTCCCTTCAGGGAGAGGAAGCCTGTACTGAGCTGCCTGCTTACACTTGACATCTGAACCAGCCCTTAAAAGAGTTTCTGGAAGTGTATTTCAACCCTGTCCAGTCAGAATTGTACTGCTATATCCCCATCAGCATCTTTACTGACCAATCAGAATGGCTCCATTATGATCAATCAGAACAGTGCCTTTTAGGTCAATCAAAGTGAAAGGATTAATAGTCTTCATTTGCATGAGGACAAACCAATAAGACCAGGGATGGGGACTTCTGTTTATATGTCAGCTCCCCTCTGGCTTAGAGAGCATACTTTCCCTTTCCACTGAAGACAAAAGACTGCATTTCCCCAGCTGTTGCTGAAACACCAAAGACATCATGCCAGAGCAAGGATGAGCAGGCCTGCACAAAGTGTAATGAGCAGACAGATCAGAGCAGAGTGGTCTAACAGGAAAGGAACCTCAACCCAGGGCTGCCTTGCCCCAGGGCTACCTCATCCCACAGTCACCTCACAGTCTTGTTTCATAGCTGTGCTGTTTCATAATTGAACCGTAATACTATTGAGCTGTTCCAAAGCTGTGCTGGCCATGCTGCTATTACAATTGAACTGTTTTCACTGAATAAAGTTTCCTTCTTCACCACAACCCAAACTGGGATTTCCTGTTGCTGTTCAGTTGCCACGAAACACCATTGGTTGACAGAATTAATGAAACTAAAGAAGAAAATATTTAAAGGGTAATTAGAGCACTTTTCCAATAGGGATTTTTCACTAAGATGACCTAGAAAAACCTTTTAAAGTTTTCTTTAAGTGGTTTTTTTAAGTTAAAAGTTTTCCTTCATTATCAAAAAGAAAAAAAAGTAAAAATATGGAAAGTAGAAAGAAAAAAAGCACCACATATCACCCTTAAGGTAGGTTGATGTATTTATTTTTAAGGTAGGTTTATTTCATTGTTTAGTTGTAGAAGTCCCTTATAGCCATCGTGTGCATGTGCATACTTGTTTGTAAAATTCACCTCCACCTTTGATGTGCCAAAGGTATTCTGTGGGTTGTCTCACTCTAGGCATCAGGTTGCTTGGCAAGGCAGCTCTGAACTGCACTTTGAGAAGCAGAGCTACATGGGTATATTTTCTTAAAGTGGGGAAATCTTGGCAGCTTTGGCCTATTCCTATAAAGGGTTGGGTGTATGTTGTAGGCACCAGGTTTTATGGAAATAAATAACTAATACAAAGTATAAATGCCATTTCTGTTTTTCTTGAGAGCTCACACAGGATTCTTTGAGACATGACATACCTCACCTCCTGCCAGAATCCAAGTTGGTACTCTGCCAGTGATTTGGCCAACACAACCAATTAAATTATGAGAAGTAAAATAATATATGCATTTTTATGAGAATGAGGGAATTACTGTTCCTTTGGACTATTACGTGTGGGTATGTTTTTTGTACTTGTAGAAAAACACTAACAGTATAAATAGCATCTCTGCTTTTCCTTAGCATACATAAGATACATTGAGGTTTGATATTTTAGTTTGCTCCCCTTTGAGGCAGCAAACTTTGTCTGTGAAGTGGCTAACCCAACATTTTTTAATTCATAGAAGAAAACAAAAGGCTGATATTTTAAAACAGCTACAGGGAAATGAGACTAACATTTTTAGGTCATTGGTCTACAACTTCACCCAGATTCCTTGTGAGACAGAAGCCAGAGTGACTTAATTATGGCTTTTTGTTAGGTATCTCTACCCCATGGAACTTAGTACAGATAGGCACTTGTAAGAGCACAGCAAATGCTAATGAAGTTGATGAATGAGTGAGTGAATCTAATTATAATGGCTCTTTATATTCTGTGTGAAATAAATTGTTCATCTAAATATCTTACTCCACATAAGCCACCGTAGAAACCACCTTCCCAATTAGAAACCACTTAACCTCAGAAACCACTGCTAACTTCCTCCCAATCAATTAACTTTTTGCCACTTCTCTTTTATGAACTCACTGCATTTGACACCATTTAAGATTCTTATTTTGTTTCTTGTTATGATGTTGTAATATCCTACTTTTCTTCCCTTTTACTGCTCTTTCTGGTTTATTTTGCTGTTTGAATTTCCTCTTACTTTTCAAGTGTGGCTGTCTCTAAAGGCTTGTGTTATGCTTTCTGTTCTTAGGCTATGCTACTTTGGAGGAATTAAATGTAGATGGTCATCAGGCCTAAACCCTTGCTATCTAGCTGGACAATTTAGTTGTGTGATGGTCATAGTGGCTTGCTTGTATTTCTCCCCCTGCCAAAATCACACCCATAAGCTTAACATTCTAGGAGTTCTGGCCAAGATGGAGGTATAGATATACTTTGCCTCCTTGCATGAACAAAAGAAGGAAACAACCAATTTAAAAACAAAAAGCAACCAGAACAGCTGGGAAATTGAACTGTATGGAAGTCTGACAACCAAAGAATTAAAGAAGAAGCATTCATCCAGACTGGTAGAAATAGGCAGTTGGGGGTGGAGAGGATGCATGGCAAGGCAATGACTAGTGGACTGGATGGTCTGACATTCACATGTGGATAAAGTGGGAGGAACAACTGGTGAGTAAGAAAGACCATGCAAAGCAGGGTTCCAGTGACTCAAAGATAAAGCCTCAAACTCTGACTGTAAAAACTGGTGGGGGGTATGGTGGCAAGATGAACTTCCAGTCTCTTGAAAGTGGGACGAGAGTCGAACAATCCACATTGTTTCTTCTCTGACCCCTCCCCCACGTACTGTGCCATAATGCAGTGAAGTGCTTTGTCCCCCCCTAGTGAATACCTAAGGCTCCAACCCTTAAAACATAACAGGTATGTCAAAGAAATATGGCCCAAATGAAAGAACAGTAAACTCCAGAAAGAACTAAGTGATGAGGAGATAGCCCAATCTATCAGATGCAGAGTTCAAAACACTGGTAAGCAGGATGCTCACAGAAATGATTGAGTATGGCCATAAACTAAAGGAAGAACTGAAGGCTGTACAGAGTAAAATAAAGAAAAATACATAGGGAACCAACAGTGAAGGGAAGGAAACCAGGACTGAAATCAATGATTTGGAACTCAAGGAAGAAATAAACATTCAACCAGAACAGAATGAAGAAACAAAAATTCAAAAAAAAAATGAGGAGAGGTTTAGAAACTTCTGGGACAACTTCAAATGTTCCAATATCTGAATCATATGGGTACCCAAAGGAGAAGAGGAAGAGCAAGAAATTGAAAACTTACTTCAAAAAATAATGAAAGAAAGCTTCCCCAATCTGGGGAAGGAAGTAGACATTCAAGCCCAGTACACTAAGAGAGTCCCAAAGAAGTTGGACCCGAAGAGAAGCACACCAAGACATATCATAATTAAATTTCCAAAGATTAGTGGTAAGGAGAGAATCTTTAAAACAGCAAGAGAAATGGAGACAGTTGCCTACAAAGGAGTGTCCATAAGACTATCAGTAGATTTCTCAAAAGAAACCTTACAGGCAAGAAGGAGATGGAAAGAAGTATTCAAAGTCATGAAAAGCAAGGACCTACATTCAAGATTGCTCTATCCAGCAAAGCTATCATTTAGAATGGAAGGGCAGATAAAGTGCTTCCCAGATAAGGTTGAGTTAAAGGGGTGCATCGTCACCAAGTCCTTATTATATGAAATGTTAAAGGGACTTATCTAAGAAGAAAAAGATCAAAACTATGATTAATAAAATGACAACAAACTCACAACTATCAACAACTAAACCTAAAAAAGCAAAACCAAAAACAAACTAAGCAAAAAACTAGAACAGGAACAGAATCACACAACTAGAGATCACATGGAGAGTCCAATGAGGAGAGATAGGGGAGAGAATGGGGGAAGAGGTACAGGGAATAAGAAGCATAAATGGTAGGTACAAAGTAGATGGGGAGGTTAACAAAAGTGTAGGAAAGGGAGGAGCCAAAGATCTTATATGTTTGATTCACAGATATGAACTAAGGTGGGGGAAATGCTGGAGGGAATGAGGGTACTGGGCAGAGGGGGATAAAGGGGATAAAGAATAGGAGAACTGTAACAGCATAACCAATAATGTATACTTTTAAAGAGCTTAACATTTTTTATTCTTTCTATATGGAGTTGTTAATGAGATTTTTAACTTTTTATTTTTTAAATTATTATTCAAGTAATACTAATTTATTATTATTCAAGTAATAATAATTTAAAGTGGTGACATTTTCCTGCCACCACTTTCCCCAACCCTACCTACCCCCACCTCCAACCCTGACTCTTACCCCCCTTTGGCTATGTCCGTGGGTCCTTTATACATGTTCCTTGATGACCCTTCCCCTCCTTTCCCCCATAACCCCTCTTCAATTTCCTCTTTGCTTAATGTTAGTTTGTATTTTATTTCAATGTCTAGTTTTATTTTGCTTGCTTGTTTGTATTGTTGATTATCTTTCACTTATAGGTGAAATTATATGGTATTTCTCTTTCACTGCCTGGCTTACTTCAATAGCATAATGCTCTCCAGTTCCATCCATGCTGTCAAGAAGGGTAGGGGTTCCTATCTTCATTGTGCTGCATGGTATTCCATTGTGTAAATGTACCACTGGTTTTTGATCCATTCATTTACTGATGGGCACTCAGGTTGCTTCCAGCACTTGGCTGTTGTAAATTGTGCTGCTATGAACACTGGGATGCATAAGGTCTTTTGAATTAGTGTTCCAAGATTCTTGGGGATAATGCTAGCGGTGGAATTGCCGAGTCAAAAGGCAGTTTCATTGTTAGTTTTTGAGGACATTGCATACTGTTTCCCACAGTGTCTGCACCAGTCTGCATTCTCACCAACAATGTACTAGGGTTCTCTTTTCTCCACAACCTCATCAGAACTTGTTTGTTGATTTGTTTATCACGGCCATTCTGACTGGTGTGAAGTGGTATCTCACTGTGGTTTTAATTTGCATCTCTCTGATGGCTAATGATGCTGAGCATCCTTTCATATGTCTCTGGGCCTTCCATATTTCTTCCTTGGAGAAGTGTGAGTTCAAGTCCTTAGCCCATTTTTTAAATTGGGTTGTTTGGTTTCCTGGAGTGGAGTTGTGTGTGTTCTTTATATATTTTGGAGATAAACCATTGTTCAAGGTATCATTGGCAAATATGTTTTCCCTAATGGTTGGATTTTTTTTTATTTTGCTGATGTATTCTCTAGTCATGCAGAAGCTTTTTATTTTGATGAAGTCCCATTTGTTTTTTCTTTCATTTATGTCCCTTGCTCTAGGGACATATCAATGAAGTTGTTCTTGTGTGGAATATGTCAGATTTTCCTGCCTATGTTTTCCTCTAGGACCTTTATGGTGTCATGGCTATATTTAAGTCTTTTATCTAACTTGAGTTTATTTTGGTGTACTGGTATAAGTTGGTGGCTTAATTTCATTTTTTTTGCATATAGTTGTACAGATAACCAACAACATTAGTTGAACGGGCTATTTGTACTCCATTTTATTTTTCTGCCCCTTTTATTGAATATTAATTGACCATAGAGACTTGGGTTTATTACTGGGCTCTCTGTTCTGTTCCATTGGTCTATGTACCTTTTCTCATGCCAGTACCAGGCTGTTTTGAATACAGTGGTCCTGTAATGTGGGGAAGCTTTGCCTGAAGAGCCCCCTGTCCACCGTGAATGAGAATAAGTCTACAAAGACATGATCTGTTTTGGGAGGAAAGGTAACTGTTCTCTCAAAGTAGAAGGACCAAGAGCCTTTTCCTCAATGGGCTTTTATTGGATTCCATTTGCACAGGAATACAAGTAAAACTCCTTAATCATTGTCAGGCAGTAAGGATCAAACAATAGATAACATACAAAGAACTATGAGGGCTTATTCTGAGTAAGGGTCTGTTAGCTAAAGGGCTACAAAACTTTGGGGAACAAACTTATTTCC
Organism: Tonatia bakeri; assembly: GCA_004024845.1. Classification (NCBI taxonomy): domain Eukaryota; kingdom Metazoa; phylum Chordata; class Mammalia; order Chiroptera; family Phyllostomidae; genus Tonatia; species Tonatia bakeri. The sequence continues at coordinate 99,422 of PVIA01003349.1, forward strand.
TGCTTGGACCCTTATCAGAAAATTGAGAGCATTCTTAGCAAAGCAGTTTTCACAGGATTTTATGTATTCTTTCTTAGACCTGATCAGCCAGGGGAACCTGCCCTTTCCAGCACAGAGCTGCACCACCCTCTGTCATTGTTTCAGGCTTAAATTGGGCAGGGGAAGTAAGGCAGCCAAGAGATTAGACTTCTTGCAGACAAAATGAGGATTCAGGCTATGTCAAAGCTGAGGGGTGAGGGTCCATCACCCCCTTTTGCTAGAGCCCCCCAAGTCCCATCCTGGGGGCTCCCCATGATTGTGCCTGTCTTCGATCATCCTTCCCTTGAGGAATCTTACCCATTGTTGACTAACCAATCATGCACTGGGGACCAGGCAGGGTGAAGTAAAAAGGGTCAGAGGCAGCGCCCCTGCCAGGGAGACAAGCTTTGTCTCCTTAGTGGCTTATGGTCCCAAGGTCTCTCACTCTGCCTTAGCCATGGGGGGATTATAGCTTCTGAAACCAGGCAGGGTGGTTCCCAACACTGTAATATAGTTTGATATCTGGTATTGTGAACCCTCCTACTTTGTCCTTCTTTCTCAAAATTGCTGCAGCTATTTGGGGTCTTTTATGGTTCCATGTAAATTTTTGAAATATTTGTTCTGTATCTGTGAAATATGTCATTGGTATTTTAATAGGGATTGTGATCTATCTATAAATTGCTTTGGGTCATATGGACATTTTGATGATGTTAATTATTCCAATCCATGAACATGGTATATTCTTTCATTTATTTGTGTCTTCCTTAATTTCTTCCCTCAGTGTTGTGTAGTTTTCTGAGTACAAACATTTTACTTCCTTGGTTAGGTTTATTCCTAGTTACTTTATTTTTGTTTTTGCTATAGCAAATGGGATTTTTTTCTGATTTCTGTTTCTGATATTTCATTGTTGGTATACAAAAATGCCTTCAATTTCTGAATATTGACTTTGTATCCTGCTGCTTTACCAATTCACTTATTAGGTTGAGTAGTATCTTGGAGTGGTCTACAGGGCTTTCTATGTACACCATCATGTCATCTGCAAACAATGACAATTTTATTTCACCCTTTCCAATTTAGATGGCTTTTATTTCTTTTTCTTCACTGATTGTTGTGGTTAGGACTTCCAGTACTACACTGAATAGAAGTGGTGAAAGTAGATATCCTTGTCTTGTTTCTGATCTTAGTGAGAAAGCTTTTTGTTTTTTACCCATTGAATATGATATTGGTTGTAGGTTTCTCATATATGGCTTTTATTATGTTCAGGTATGCTCCTCTACTCCCACTTTGCTGAGTGTTTCTATCATAAATGAGTGCTGTACCTTATCAAGTGCTTTTTCTGCATCTATTGTTATGATCATGTGCTTTGTCTTTTTTTGTTGTTTATATGATATATTACATTTATTGATTAGCAAAAGTTGCATCATCCTTGCATCCCTGGGATGAATCCCACTTGGTCATGGTGTATGATCTTTTTAATGTATTGCTGGGTGTGGTTTGCCAATATTTTGTTGAGAATTGTAATGCCTATGTTCATCAGCAATATTGTCTTATAGTTATCTTTCTTTGTTTTGTCTTTATCTTGTTTTGAGATCAGGATGAAGTTAGCCTCATAAAAAGTGTTTTGGAGTGTTCCCTCTTGAATTTTTTTGAAAAGTCTGAGAAGGGCAGGGGATGCACCTCCTTAAATGTTTTCTAGAATCCTCTTGTGAAATTGTCTTGTCCAGGGCTTTTGTGTGCCAGTTGTTTCTTGGTTATTGCTTCTATTTCACTAGGTGTTATCAGCTAGTTCACGCTTTATGCTTCTTCTTGATTCAGGTTTAAAATATTATATGTTCGTAGAAATTTGTCCATTTTACCCAGGTTTTCAACTTTCTTGGTATATAATTTTTCATAGTAATTTCTTATAATTCTTTGCATTTCTGTGGTGTCAGTTGCAATTTCATTTTTGATTGTGTTTATTTGAGTCCTCTGCATTTTTCCTGGATGAGTCTGGTTAAAGGCTTATCGATTTTGTCTATCTTTTCAAAGAACCACCTGCTGGATTTATTGATCCTTTGAATTGTTCCTTTATACTCTATGTCATTTAATTCTGCTCTGATCTTGGTTATTTTCTTCCTTCTACTCACTCTGGGTTTTGTTTGTTGTTGTCCTCCAGTTCTTGTAGCTATAACGTTAAGTTGTTTATTTCAAATGTCTATATTATTCAGGTAGGCTTCTTTGCTATGAACTTTCCTCTCAGGACTGCTTTCCCTGTGTCCCATAGGTTTTGTTTTGTTGTGTGTTCATTTTCATTTGTTTCTAGAAAAGTTTTGATTTCTTCCTTGATCTTATTCTTTACCCATTCATTGTTTAATATGCTATTCCATCTCCATGTCTTTGAATATTTTTGAGGTTTTTTTTTTTTAAGTTGATTTCTAGTTTCAATTGTTGCGGTCAATTTTCCTGAATTTGTTGAGGCTCGTTTGGTGTCCTCTCATGTGGTCTATCTTTGAAAATGTCCCATATGCATTTGAAAAGAATGTGTATTTTATGTGTGTTTTCCTTCTTTGGGATGAAAGGATATATATATATATATATCTTGTTTAATCTTATGAGTCATTCAGTTCCACAATATCTTTGTCGATATATTGTTTCTAAGATCTATCCATTTTTGACTGTGGGGTGTGAAAATCCCCTACTATAATTGTGTTGCTGTCAATCTCTCTTGAAGTCCTCCAAGATTTTCCTTATATATTTGGGTGCTCCTATATTGGGTGAATATATATTTACAATGTTTATGTCTTCTTGATAGATTCTTCTCTTGAGTATTATGAAGTTTCCTTCTGTGTCTCTTTTTAAGACTCTTGTTTTGAAGTCTATTTTGTTGGATATAAGTGTTGCTACCCTGGCAGTTTTTTGTGTCTGTATGCTTTGAATGTGTTTTTCGAACCATTCATTTTCAGTCTGTGTAGGGTTTTTCTACTGAGGTTGGTCCCTTGTAGGCAGCATATGTGTGGGTCATGTTTTCTTCTCCATTCAGCTGCCTGTGTCTTTATATTGGAGCATTTAATGCAGTTACATTAAAGGTTGTTATTGATAGGTACTTATTCATTGCTATTTTACTTCCTTCATACCTGTGTTCCTCTCTCTCATACTCTTTTTCTTAGTTTTCTAAAAACAGTCCCTTTAGCATATCTTGCAGTGCTGGTTTGGTGGAGGTGTATTCTTTCAGCCTTCTTTTGTCTGGGAAACTCCTTATTTGGCCTTCCATTTTCATTGAGAGCCTTGCTGGATAAAGTAGTCTCGGTAGCAGGCTTTTACTTTTCATGACTTGGAATATTTCTTGTCATTCCTTTCTGGCTTGTAGTGTTTTCATTGAGAAGTCAGCTGCTAGCCTTAACTGGGCTCCCTTGTGTGCTACTCCCTGTTTCTCCATTGCTACCTTTAAGATACTCTCTTTGTTTTTCAATTTTGCCATTTTAATTATGATGTGTTTTGAAGTGAACCTCTTTGGGTTCTTCTGGATTGGTACCCTCTGTGCTTCCTGGATTTGTGTGACTTTTCCCCTCCTCAAATTATGAAAATTTTCCACCATTACATTTTCAAACAGGCTTTCTATCCCTTGCTCTTCTTATTCTTCCTCTGGTATTCCTATTATACGGATATTGTTATGTTTCATACTGTCCTGCATTTCCCTTACCCCTCTTCATTCTTTTTCAGTCTTTTTTCTTTTTCTTGCTCTTTCTGGGAGTTTTTTTCCTACCTTGTCTTCCAGCTCACTGATTCCATCCTCTGCTTCATTGAGCCTGCTTTTGATTTCTTCTACTGTGTTCTTCAATTCAGAAATTATATTCTTCATTTCCTCTTGGCTCCTGTTGATTGTTTCTATGTCTTTTTTCATGCTGATATAGTTTGCACTGAGTTCCTTGTAGCTTCCCTGGAGTTGTTTTTAATTTTCACTGAGATCATTGAGCTTCCTTATACAATTGTCTTGAACTCAATATCTGATACTTAACCTGCCTCTATTTTATTTAGCAGTCTTCCTGAGGATTCCTCCTTTCCTTGTGATTTGGGGGTTGTTTCTTTGTCTTCCCAGTTTTGTGAGACTCTTTGTTTGCTTCTGCTTCTTAAAATGATCTATTTGAGGCCCTGGCTGGTGTAGCTCAGTGGATTGAGCGCGGGCTGCGAACCAGGCATCGCAGGTTCAATTCCCAGTCAGGGCACATGCCTGGGTTGCAGGCCATATCCCCCAGCAACCACACATTGATGTTTCTCTCTCTCTCTCTTTCTCCCTCCCTTCCCTCTCTAAAAATATAAATAAATAAAATCTTAAAAAAAATGATCTATTTGACTCCCTGACTTTGTGGTGTGATCTTCTATGGCAGGACACCTGTGAGATTCAGTGGTGCAGTCTCCTTAATCTCCTGAACTTTCTGCTCTTGGGATGTCATTTATGTTTGCTCTCTGGATGTATACTGGGTTTTGATTGTTGTTGGATCTTTCTTTGGTGAGCCCTTCTTTCCAGTTGGTTGACTAAGGATCTCTGCACCCATAATGTCCTGTACGCTATTGTGCAGGTGCTGCTAGAATAAAACCACACATCTCAAGGAACAAACCCACATCCGCAAAAATACCCCCCACAGTCCCTCTATCAACAGCAAATTAACCAGTACTATTAAGGGTGTAAAGAGATTAATACTATTATAAGAAATGAGAGCAAATATGAGGTGAACAAATAAAAAAATGATTTTGAAATGGTAGAAAGATGAACACTAATAAGAATTTAAAGTGGCAGTAATGAGAAGAAAGAAAGTAACATTTACATTATGAATGAAAAAGGTTCTGTAGAAGGTGGAATATGCACAAATTTGATGGATAAGAAATGAATGTTAAAAAGCTATGCAGGAAAGAAAATATCACAAATCATGGAAAAGACCATAGTAGATTTCGTCTTGGCAGCCTCTAGTATTTACCTCTGTTTTTCCTTTCTAGATCTGCCTCTTGTGATGTCAGATGGTGACCCCATCTAACCTCAGACATCCTACTCTGAGACTTCCAGTGTTCTACTGTCTGTGGGTGTCTCCCTAAGTTGTTAATCTAGTCACTCTGCACTCAGTAGCCAAGCTTAAGCATAGACAAATACCCTAATAAATTAAGTAAACAAGCAGGCAAAATATAACCAGAGACATTGAAATTAAGAACAAATGGACAGTAACCACAGGGTAGGTGAGAGGGGTAATGAGTGTAAAAGGGGGAAGGGTTTTCAGGAACAACTATAATGCACACATGGAAAAAACCAAGAGTGATGGGATCAAGGGTGTGAGGTGTGGATGGCTGGGGTGTGGGGGGAGCGGTGGCTGGAAAATGCAGACAACCATACTTGAATAACAATAAAATTTTAAAAAGTTTTTATTACAAAAATAGTAGTGAGTTGGAAAGATTCTTCTCTATTGCATCAAGAGTCTTACCACTTTTTCTTGAAAAAGACAAGCCTAGTAACAACATTCTCAAAGGAAGTCAAAATGGCATGGTGCTTGCCTGGATATAGAAAATTCATAAATGGACATATACAGCATCTAAGGAGGTGATACAAATACTCAGAGTCATCTCTGGAAAGGTAGAGTAGCTACATTAGTGTACACAGTTAGGGAAACAAATGTGGGGACACTATGACAAATTTTGAGAGGTGAGGGCATCAATACATTGTCATTCTGTCGTGTACTTCCTTAGCAGGAAAATGGCACATAAGAGAAGTTAGATCCTTTGCCCAGAGTCCTTTTCTTTTTGCTATTCAGTTTCTTGGCCCCAGAAGGGAGGTAAGAGGATTAATGTTTATTGAACACCTACTTATTGCCAAACATTGTGTAAGGTGCTTCAGTCAATCACTCTGTGCCATGAGGTAGCTCTGCCTTCATTTCTCAGAACACACACCTCCCAAAACCCTGAATATTAGATTAAATAATGTGCCCCAGGTCTCACAACTAGTAAGTGGTAGATCTGGGATTTGAACTTAAATCTTTCTGACTCTAAAGCCCATGCTTCAATTATTGGATTTTGCTGCATCTTATAGAAAAAAAATTGTGGGGACTGTGTAACAGTAACCTATAGCCAGAGAACAGCAGTGAGACAAAAAAGATTCTCTTCCAAATACATTTTAATCAATCTTTATTGCATATGAAATCTAAAAAGGAAATCTTCATAAGAAAGAGTATCCTAGTTTCTCACAATATGCTCTTTTAGGGTGTTAGCACACAAGTACATATTAAAAACAAACAAACCTCGTTTTTATTCCCTGCCCCCACAACATTTTTGAACCAAAGGAATGTTTTTAAAGAGTTAATATCATCTAAACATTAACGCCTCCTGTTTACTTTTAAGCATCTTGTCATACATTTGATGTTCCCCAACACTTACAAACTAATATTTTCTATGTTAGTAAGGACACTGCACAACACTTAGCTACTTTCAGAATGTATTCCCTTGTGAATACTTTTAAATATTAAGTGGAAAAGGACATCCATCCCACAATACAAACCTCTGCTACACAGACACACATATGCTGGAGGCAGAATCACTCTGACACTAGGTAAAAATCCAACCCTGTGCTTTAGTTAAATGGGTTTGTTTGCATATAAATACCTGCATAGAGATAAGCTACTCCTGCAGGATAGCAGAAATTTCCAAGGCAGTGGGCCCTCATGACGTGCCCCAGGGCTCCTAAGGAATTCAGAGCTGCACACTGCAGCTCAGTGAAGCCTTGAGTCCAGTTCTGTCACAGCCTGGATAAAGCAGAGGAGTGAGCAACATAGGCTCTTCTTTCATAAGTCTTCCTTAGCTCCCCTACACAGACCTTTCTTGGCCTCAACCCCGTCCGAGGGCTCTGACTGATGTTGGCAGAATGAAATATAACAGGAAACATGTCATGATGTTTATTTGAAAACTTGACCTGAAGACATACCCCAAAGAATTTAGAATATATCAAAAAGGGTAGGAAAAGTTACATATGTAAAAACCTGACAAATCAAAGATAACCAGTTTTTTATTTAAAAATATTGTTTACCTACAAAATTAATACATCAATTGTGAAATGTATAAACAGAATTAGAGTTCAAAGTGGTTTGTCTTTCTTTCCTGCCCACCCTTATTCCCACTTCTTGGAGGGAATTACTGATAAACATTCCTTGTGATTTCTTCCACATTTTGCCATATGCATATATATCTGTATATTCTTTTTTTTTCCTCCCATAAATGGAAGCTGTGGTTAAAATTACAAATTGTGAACCTAGACTAACTGGATTTGGATTCCATCTCTATACTGTATGTGTGCTCTTTGCCAAGTTAACTAATCTCTGTGTGCCTTGATTTCCTAATTTATGAAAGAGGGATAAATAATATTACCTATTTCATAGGGCTGTTATGAGTATTAAATAAGTTTTTACATGCTAAGCACTCAACACAGTGTATGGTATATACTAAAGCTATATAAATATCAGCTACAATTTTAAAACTAACTATTGAGAAATATTTTACATATCATAAAATTCATCTATTTCAAGTATACAAATCAAGGATTTAATAAATTTTAGCACACTTTCAGCCCCACAATGAGATCCCTCATGCTCATTTATATGTAATTCCTGTGACCAATCCTAACTCTAGGCAACCATTAATCAGCTTTCTGTTTGAATAAGTTTGCTTCTTCTAGACATTTTGTATAAATGGAATCATAATATTTGATCTCTTGTGTCTGGTGTTTTTCACTTCACAAAATGATTTTGAGGGTCATCCATGATACAACATGTATCTGTAGTCAAATTCCTTTTTAATGTAAAAAGGTACCCCATTATGTGGATATACCATATTTGCCTATCCATTTGCCAGTTGGTGGATATTTCAGTTGTTTCCATTTTTTGGCTATTAAGAATAATGTTACTGTGAACATTTGTGTAGACATATGTTTTCATTTCTTGTGAATAGATAGAAACCTAGGAGTGGAATGGCTGGGTTGTATGGTAATTTTATTTTTATTTATATGTTCTTTAACTTTCCTCAGTAAAGTTTTCTAATTATCAGTGTACAAGTCTTATGTGTTGGGGACCACCCTGCCTGGTCTCAGGAAGCTGTGACCCCCCGAGACTTAGGCTGAGTGAGAGACCTCTGGATCAGGAGCCACTAAGGAGACAAAAAACTTATTTCCCTGGCATGAACGCTACCTATTCTGTGCCTGGCCTTTAATGCTTGATCAATTAGCCGATGACAGGTAACAATTCTCTAGGATAGAGATTGAACCTAAGACAGGCATTGATCACATGAAGACCTCTGGGATGAGACTCTCGGGGCTGTGGAAATGAAGGAACTGTGGAAAGGAAGGGGTGATTGACATCAACCCCTGCCCCCTCTAAGCTTGAGTCTTTGTACTTAGATGTGAGAAATCCAAGTCTCCTGAATGTCTTTGTCTCCTGACTGCCAGGCTCTAGCTTACAGAAACAGCTAATAGCTAAGGGGTGCAGCCCAGACCAGAGACGGCAGACCCCCGGGGTAATCAGGCCTGGGACATAGAATATGCAAGATCCTGTGAGATCTGTTTGCTGGAGGATGTTATTTACTTGGAATTTAAAGGCACAGACAGGAAACCAAAACTAGCCCTTTGAGCCATGTAGTCCTTTCATATGATAAAACTCCAATCTCTGCCCAGAATCACAGCAGGAGTTCTGTTAGCATCTTTGTAAGTTACCTGTTTCCTTTGATCCTTCCTGCCATACTGTGAATCCACAAACTGAGTCAGCTTTTCTCAATAAAAACCCACTGGGGTAAAGGTATGGGTCTCTCCCCACTAGAGGGTTAGCCATGTGCTCTCCCCACTAGAGGGTGTAGCCATGTTCTCTGTATCCCCACAGGATTAGGATAAATTCTTTGTATTACGCGTGTTTAATGAACATCCGCAGCCAAGATGAATACTGCAGGATGGCACAGGACTGTAATTCTTTCACAGCCAATGAAGGTTTAAACAGCACAGGGAGAAATCTGGTTGCTTGAAGTCACAGAGAGGGGAAAAAGGACAAAGTGGCAACCAAAAGAAAAGGGGTTGTGATCACCCACAGAGTCGGTGGACACAGGCTTTGGAGAGTTGAGAGTCATGCACTGACAGGCACCGACCCCGATTGTCACTGGTCTGGCTGGAGAACTGTGCTGTATGGAGCAGCGGACTTGAGTAGGAGGAATTTCTCAAAAAGAAAAACTGTTTGGGGAATTTTCCTGCAATAGCCACTTGGCCTCCTCTCCACCCAGCCAGGCAGTGATCCTGAAGTTGCGTGGAGGTTTGCGTGGAAGGCCCTGTGCACCCCCGTAACACTGGTAAGAGTGCATACGCAAACTCCTGGGACCAAGGCAGCCTGTCCCAGCAGCCACAGCCCACAGACACAACCCCAGGGAAAGAGTGCTCTCAGGAAGACCTGAATCTCACACCAAAAGCAACAGGGAGAGGCCCCAGGCTAGCTCTGGGGAGAGTGCTCCCAGGACTGACTGAGTGCATATTGGGAAGGGAGAAAAGCCATACCAATTGCCCCTCAGACTGCTATAGCCAGCAAGACCAGAAAAACAGGTTTGGCCAGTTTGAAACCAACAAGAGGGTTTTCTTTTTGTTTGTTTGTTTGTTTAAGATAGTCTTTTATTTTTTAAATTATTATTATTTTTTTTATCTTTCAATACTCTCTTTCCTTCTTTGTTGTTTTATACCTTCTTCTTTTCTTTCCAATTTTATATCTTCTTCCTCCCTTCTGCTTTAAAAAAAAATACCCACAAGTGAGACAAAACAATCTGAAACTGTGAAAAGACCAGACTTGGACCCAAAGAGGGGGCATCTCAGCAGTTGAGACAGTGAGACAAATTTCACTTTGCTATTACAGAGAACCTGTAAGTTATTGCATATTTGTATTATTATTATTTTTCATTATTCTCACATCTCTTATTTTAATAGTATTTTTGTATTCCTCTTCTTTCTGTATAGTCTTCTTTGCTTCAATATCCTTCACGTCACTTGTGTTCCTTTAGTACACTACTCAAGGTCCTATACTCTATATTCTTGTTATCCAGATCACATAGATTCTGTCATATGATTCTTGCTCTAATATTATTGTAAATAATAGCTGTTCCACACAATTGTAAATACTTCACAACACCCCTCCCAAATCGTAGCCCACTTCAGATTTCCCTGAACTCTATTACTGTAGTGGTTAACTCTATTCTCTCACACACTACACCTATTTACTAACCTTCACTCTCACATTACCTCAGAATCTGATCTCCCACAACCTCACTGCTTTCTAGATGCAGCTCACAATCCTTCCTTCCCCAACAAGAGTCTTATCTTCTTTCCATCTATTCTAAAAAGTGGCTAGTTGGGTGGAAGATCACGGTTAACACTATGCATAGCCAAAGGATCTCCTATATCTTGTCTACTGGCTGCTACTATAATATCATAGAATACTCTCTTGCTGTCTTAAACCATTTTGCCTTCCCCCTCCAAATGATCACAAAAAAGAGTAGGTGGAAGTGGTGAACAGCAGGATACCCACTGGAAGAGGAAACCCAACAATATAGGAACTACGAACAGATAACAACAGAAGGTGAAGAAGGGAGTGAAAACCACACAAACCTTAATTCAGGACCTATCTGAACATACAACTAAACAGTGGCAAATCTACCCAGTAGAAACAACTGAATAATAGCAAGAGACAATCCTCAAAACCTTGTACACATGGAAAAAGCAGCTTCAATACAGCCTGCCCTCACCAGCACAAGCAAATACAAGAGGTGTTGAACACAGTGCCTTCAGTTAACCAGCTGGTGGGAAGGACCCACAAAAGAAAGACCCAACAACAATCAAAACCCAAAGACAACACAGACCCAACTTAAATGACAGCCCAAGACTAGTGAGCTCCAGAGATCAAGGAGACGGCACCACTGAATCTCACAAGTATTCTACCACAGAAGTTCATACCGTAAACCCGAGGAGAGAGAACAGGTCAATTTAAGAATCTGGGGCTAATAAGAAGACTCTCACAAACAATGGGAAGACAGAGAAACAATCCCCAAATGAAAGGAAAGGAGGAAGCCTCAGAAAGAATGCTAAATGAAATAGAGGCAACTCAACTATCAGATATTGAGTTCAAAGCAATGGATATCAGGAAGCTCAATGAGCTCACAATGAGCTACCAGAAGCTACAGCAAAACTACAATGAACTCACTGCAAACTACCCCAACATAAAAAAGGAAATAGAAACTATCAACAGGGGCCAAGAGAAAATGAAGAATACAATGTCTGAACTGAAGAACACAGTAGAATGTTTCAGAAGCAGGATCAGTTAAGCAGAAGATCAGATCAGCAAGCTAGAAGGCACAGTGGAAGAGAACACCTGGAAGAAACAAGAAAAAGAAAAGAGGCTCAGAAAGAATGAAGGGGGATTAAGAGAAATGCAAGACAATACGAAACATAATAATATCCATATAATAGGGATACCAGAAGGAGAAGAAGAAGAACAGGGGATATAAAACCTATTTGAAAAAGTAATGATGGAAAACTTCCAAAATTTGATGAGAGAAAAAGTCACACAAATCCAACAAACACAGAGAGTCCCAATCAAGAGGAAACCAAAGAGGCCCACTTCAAGACACATCATAATTAAAGTGGCAAAATTCTAAGCCACTTTAGCTAAGTACACAAAGAGAGAATCTTAAAGTCAGCAAGGGAGAAACAGGAAGTAACATGCAAGGGAGCCCCAACAAGGTTAGCAACTGACTTCTAAATGGAAAGACTCCAAGCCAGAAGAGAATGGCAAGAAATATCCCAAGTAATGAGAATCAGAGGCCTGCAACCAAAGCTACTTTACCCAGCAAGGCTTTGAGTCAATATAGAAGGACAAATAAGGAGCTTCCAAGATAAAACAAGTCTAAAAGAATATACCTCCACTAAACCAGCTGTGGAGGAGATGCTAAAGAGACTGATCTAAGGAAAGGAAGTAAAAGAGAGAGACAGAGAGGAACACAGGTATGAAAATGGCAATGAATACTGATCAATGATAACCTTAAAAGTAAATAGATTATATGCTCCAATCAAAAGACATAGAGTAGCTGAATGGATAAGAAAGGATGATCCACACATATGCTGCCTACACGAGACCAACCTCAGGACAAAAGACCTTCAGAGACTGCAAGTGAAGGGCTACAAATAAATTTTCCAAGAAAATGAACAGGGAAAAAAAATAGCTGGGATAGCAATACTCATTTCAGACAAAATAGACTAAAAAAAAAGGGCCATAAAGAAAGACCAGAAAGTTACGTCATAATACTCAAGGGATGAATCTGCCAAGAAGACATAAACATTGTAAATATATATGCACCCAACATAGGAGCACACAAACACATAAAGAAAATCTTAGAGGACTTCAAGAAAGATTGAGAGCAACACAATTATAGTGGGGGATTTTAACACCCCACTCTCAAAAATGGCCAGGTCTCTCAGACAAAATATCAACAAAGATATTGTGACATTGAACGATGCCCTAGGTGAAATGGACTTAACTGATATATATAGAGCCCTTCATCCCAAAGAAGCTAAGTACACATTCTTTTCAAACGTACACAAAATATTTTCAAACATAGACCACATGATAGGACACAAAAGAAGCCTCAAAAAATTCAAGAAAATTGAAATCATACTAAGTATTTTCTCCTACCACAAGGAACTAAAACTAGAAAACAACCCCAAGGGAAAAAGTCTAAATCACTCAAAATCATGGAGATTGAATAGCATGCTATTAAACAATGATCAGGTCAAGAATGAAATTAGGGAAGAAATCAAAAAAGTTTCTGGAAACAAACGAAAATGACATCACAATAATCCAAAACTTACAGGACACTGCCTTATGAAGGCAGTCCTGAGAGGGAAGTTCACAGTGATACAGGTCTACGTAAAATGACAGAAATATTTCAAACAAACAACCTAAGCCTACGCCTACAAGAACATGAGGAACAACAACAAAGACAGCCCAGGGCAAGTAGAAGGAAGGAAATAACCAAGATCGGAGCAGAGTTAAATGACATAGGGACTAAAAACACAATCCTAAGGATTAATAAATCCAGGAGCTGTTTTTTTGAAAAGATAAACAAGATGAACAAGCCTCTAAGCAGGATTCTCAAAGAGAGAGAGAGAGAGAGAGAGAGAGAGAGAGAGAGAGAGAGAGGACCCAAATAAACACAATCAGAAATGAAAGAGGAGAGATTACAACTGATACTACAGAAATACCAAAAATTGTAAGAAATTACTATGAAGAACTGTATGCCAAAGAATTTGAAAACCAATGTGAAATGGACAAATTTCTAGAAAAATATAATCTTCCAAAACTCTATGAAGAAGAAGTAGAAAGTCTGAACAGACCAATAACAGCTGATGAAATTGAAGCAGTAATCAAAAAACTCCAGACACACAAAAGCCCTGGACCAGATGGTTTCACAGGAGAATTCTACAAAGCATTTAAGGAAGAGCTAACTCCTATCCTTCACAGACTATTCCAAAAAAATCCAAATGGTAGAAGACTCCCAAGCTCTTTTTATCAAGCAACATTATCTTAATCCCAAAACCAGGGAAAGAAACAAGGAAGAAAGAAAACTTCAGGACAATGTTACTGATGAACATAAATGCTAAAATCCTCAACAAAATATTGGCAAACCTCATCCAACAATACATTAAAAAGATCATATACCATGACCAAGTGGGATTCATTCCAGGAAAGCAAGGATGGTTCAATATTAGCAAATCAGTAAATGTAATACATCACATAAACAAAAGCAAAGACACAAATCACATGATCATATCAATAGATATGGAAAGAGCATTTGATAAGGTACAGCACCCATTTATGCTAAAAACACTCAGCAAAGTGTGAATAGAGGGAACATTCCTCAACATAATAAAGGCCATATATGAGACACTGTCAGCCAACATCATACTCAATGGGCAAAAACTAAAAGCTTTCCCAATAAGATCAGGGACAAGACAAGGTTTTCCACTTTCACCATTTCTATTCAACATAGTATTGGAAATTTTAGCCATAGTGAGCAGACAAGAAAAGGAAATAAAAAGCATCCAAATTGGAAAGGATGAAACAAAACTGTCATTGTTTGCAGATGACATGATAGTGTACATAGAAAATCCCACAGATTCTACCAAAAAACTGCTTGACCTAATAAATGAATTTGGCAAAACAGCGGGATACACAGTCAATATCCAGAAATCAAAGGCATTTTTGTATACCAACAATGAAACAGCAGAAGCAGAAATCAAGAAAAAAATCCCATTTGATATAGCAACAAAAAAAAATTAAATACTGGACCTCCGGCCAAGATGGAGGCATAGGTGGACACACTGTATCTCCATGCACAACCAAGATAGGAACAACAACAATTTAACAACAGAATAGCATCCAGAACTGACAGAAAATTGATTTAAATGGAAGTCGGACAACTAAGAAGTTGAAATAGATCTGTTCACCAAGATCAGTAGGAGGGGTGGAGTTGGGCAGCCAGGCAAGGGTCACAGCATGGAGAGCAGAGAGAGTTGGGACCGGATGCATAAGGCATATGAGGGTGCATAAAGCATCTGGGGAGTGCAAGACTGCAGCGGGTGGACCCTTAGTGTGCAAGCGGCAGCTTGCAGGCCCTGGCAGAGGGGTGGCAACTGGCAGACCCAGTGAGGCGGCGATTGTAAAGCAAGGCAGTGCGTGCAACTGAGGATTCCAGCACGGGGAAATAGAGCCTTGGGACACTGATTGCGGACGCCTGTGGAAGTTGAGGTGCACAGAGAGACACCAAGCCTCACAGGAGAGGTCCTTGGAGGGTCCCATGGCATTTACAAACCCACCCACACGGAATTGGCACCAGAGAGGCCCAGCTTGCTTGGGGGAAGCAGCAGAAGGGACTGAGGTCCCACGGAGAACAGAGCAACTGCCATTGTTCCCCCTCAACCCCGTCCCCACATACAACGTCACAACCCAGCCACTGGGGTGCCCCGCGCTGGTGAACACCTAAGGCTCCACCCCCTACTGTAGCAGGTGTGAACAGACCAAAAAGAGAGAGAGAGAGAGAGAGAGAGAGAGAGAGAGAGATGGCTCAAACAGAAGAACAAATCAAAGCCCCAGAACTCATCCTTTTAAGCAAACAAGAGATAGCCAACCTATCAGATACACAGTTCAAAACACTGGTGATCAGGAAGCTCACAGAATTGGTTGATTTTGGTCACTAATTAGATGAACAAATGCAGGCTACAATAAGAGAAATGAAGGAAAATGCACAGGGAATCAATAGTGATGGGAAGGAAACTGGGACTCAAAACAATAGAGTGGACCAGAAGGAAGAAAGAAACAACAAAACAGGAAAGAATGGAGAAATGAGAATTCAAAAAAATGAGGAGAAGCTTAGGAACCTCCAGGACATCTTTAAACATTCCAACATCGGAATTATAGGGGTACCAGAAGGGGAAGAGGAAGAGCAAGATATTGAAAACTTATTTGAAAACATAATGAAGGAGAACGTCCCCATTCTGGCAAAGGAAATAGACTTCCAGGAAGTCCAGGAAGCTCAGAGCGTCCCAAAGAAATTGGACCCAAGAAGGAACACACCAAGGCACATCATAATTACATTAGTCAAGGTAAAAATGAAGGAGAGAATCCCAGAAGCACCAAGAGATAAGGGGATAGTCACCTACAAAGGAGTTCCCATCATACTGTCAGCTGATTTCTCAAAAGAGACTTTACAGGCAAGAAGGGGCTGGGGAGAAGTATTCCAAGTCATGAAAGACAAGGACCTACATCCAAGATTGCTCTATCCAGCAAAGCTTTCATTTAGAATGGAAGGGCAGATAAAGTGCTTCTCAGATAACGTCAAGTTAAAGGAGTTCATCATCACCAAGCCCTTATTTTATGAAATGTTAATGGGACTTATCTAAGAAGATAAAAAAAACATGTATAGTAAAATGACAGCAAATTCCCCATTATTAACAACCGCACCTAAAACAAAACCAAAAGAAACTAAGCAAACAACTAGAACAGGAACATAACCACAGAAAGGGAGATCACATGGCAGGTTATCAACAGGGGAGTGGGGTGGGGAGAGAGGGGAAAAAAGGTACAGAGAATAGGTAGCATAGATGGTAGGTAGAAAGTAGACAGGGGGAGGGCAAGAATAGTATGGGAAATGTAGAAGCTAAAGAACTTATGACACATGAAGTAAAAGGGGGAATTTGGGTGGAGGGGAGTGAATGGGGAAAATGGGACAACAGTAGTAGTATAATCAATAAAAAAGATTAAAAAATAAAATAAAAAATAAATAAAATTTTAATACATAAATAAAATAAAGGAAATTAAAAAAATTAAATACCTACAAATAAACCTAACCAAGGAGGTAAAAGACCTGTATGCAGAAAACTACACAGCACTGTAGAAAGAGATCAAGGAAGACACAAACAAATGGAAACATACACCGTGTTCATGGATTGGAAGAAATAACATCAAAGAAATGTCCATAGTACCCAAAACAATTTACAGATTCAGTGCAATACCTATTAAAGTACCAATGGCATATTTCACAGACATAGAACAAACACTTAAAAAGTTTACATGGAACCATAAACAGCCCTGAATATTTGCTGCAATTTTTAGAAAGAAGAGCAAAGTAGGAGGGATCACAATACCTGATACTAAACTCTATTACAAGGCCACTGTAATCAAACAGCCTGGTACTAGCATAAAAACAGGCACATGGAGCAGTGGAACAGAACAGAGAGCCCAGAAATAAGCCCAAGTCTCTGTGGTAAATTAACATTTGACAAAGTGGGCAGCAACATAAAATGGAGTACAAACAGTCTCTTCAACAAATGGTGTTGGGAGAACTGGACAGCTACGTGTAAAAAAAAAATTAACCTTGATCACCAACTTACACCATACACACAAAAAAATTCAAGGTGGATAAAAGATTTAAATATAAACCTTGACACCATTAAAGTCATAGAGAATATAGGCAGGAAAATCTCAGATATTTCACACAGGAACATTTTTACTGATACATCCCCTATAGCAAGGGACATAAAAGAAAGAATAAACAAATGGGATTTCATCAAAATAAAAAAACTTATTCATGGCTGAAGAAAACACTATTAAAATAAAAAGAAAACCAACTGTATGGGAAAACATATTTGCCAATGATGCCTCAGACAAGGGTTTAATCTCCAAAATATACAAAGAACTTACACAACTCCACTCTAAGAAGACAAGCAACCCAATTACAAAATGGGCAAAGGACTTGAACAGACACTACTCCAAGGAGGACTTAGAGAGGATCCAGGGACAAATGAAAAGATGTTCAATATCGCTAGCTATCATAGAGGTGCAAATTAAAACCACAAGGAGATACAACTTCACAGTGGTCAGAATGGCCATCCTAAATGAAGAAACAAACAAGTGTTGGAGAGGCTGTGGAGAAAAGGGAACCCTAGTGCACTGTTGGTGGGATTGCAGACTGGTGCAGCCACTATGGAAGACAGTATGGAATTTCCTCAGAAAACTAAAAATAGACCTGCCTTTTGATCCGGCAATTCCACTGCTAGGATTATATCCTAAGAACCCTGAAACACCAGTTCAAAAGAACCTATGCACCCCAGTATTCATAGCAGCACAATTTACAATAGCCAAGTGTTGGAAGCAACCTAGGTGCCCAGCAGTAAATGAGTGGATAAAAAAGCTATAGTCCATTTAACACAATGGAATTCTATGCAGCAGAAAGGAAGAATGAGCCCCTACCCTTTGAGACACCATGGATGGAACTGGAAAACATTATGCTGAGTGAAATAAGGCAGGCAGTGAAAGACAAATAGCATATGATCTCACCTTTAACAGGAACCTAAACAACAAAAGAAAGAAACAAGCAAAATATAACCAAAGACACTGAAATAGAGAACATACTGACAGTGAGCAGAGGGGAGAAGCGAGTGAATTTCAGGGGAATTTCACGGGAGAATGGGGTTTACAGGAACAAGTATAAAGGACACATGGACAAAAAGTAGGGAGGGTGGAAATGGGAGGGAGGTGGGGAGCACTGGAGAGGTGGGGTGGGATGGGAGTAAAAGGGATGGGAGAAAACTGTACTTGAACAACAATTAAAAATAAAAATGAAAAAAAGATGATCAGTGAAAAAATATGTCAGTGTTATTTAAAATGTATTCCTTGAATACTTTCATTGGAAATTCCAGGGTAGGGAAGAAAATAGAGAAAATGTAAATTTCAGAGCTTCATCCAAAACCTGTACAATCAGATTTTCTGAACCTTGGGTCTGAGACTGTACATTTTTAACAGGTACCCCAGGAGGTTCTAATGCAAATTAAAGTTTTAAAAACACTGGACCAGGCTATATTTATATGTGGTTTGATCAGAATATAGTAAGCAGCTAGTAACACTGACAATAATGTCAAATGGTCCTAATAAATGGTCCATATTCAACTTGACACAAGAGCTCCTCTGACATCACTTTCCTCTGCTCTCAGGCTAATGACTATTATTTTCTGATAATTTTTGAACTCAGTTGTTAAGATATCCTGTTCCTGGACATAGTAAAAAATATTTTAAATTCCTAGAACTCGAAGGCTTCTGTCAACTAAATTTTTGATGCTAGCTGTAGCTCTTAATTTTACCATTAGGGAGCACAGCCAGTCTATTGATATTAGGCTTTGTATAGCAAACAAGCCTGAGGTAATCTTTTCTCTATTTTATTTATGGAAATCTTTCCCTGGGGGTTCCATAATAAGATACAGGACCACTTCTGTGTGGAGTAGGAATACGACCCTTAGGGTCGGATTACTCATTTTTCAAAGATGACACAGAATAAAACTTTTAAATCTAAAATTTTTATATCTGAAAAATATGACCTCATAAGCATGCCACTCTATACAATGAAATAGAACCACTTTTTTCATAGTAACATGACTTTCAGTTGAACACTTCTGAATAGGACATGAAATGTAGACAAACATGTAAGAAAATTATAAGATGTTGAATTATTCTATTTTTGAAAACAATGTACTTTGTCTTGTGGAATTAGATACCTGGAGAGACCTACTGGAATGATTGATGAAAGATAGATTTCAATTTTCTTTAGTTTCAGGTGTTTTGTTTAGCTCCTACAGACCATTTAATTATCGTCTAAAAGGAAATGGAAGGGTAGACGTTTGAGGGTCTTTACAAAAAAGCTAAAACACAGATTAGCTTTTCCTCCCTTTTCCCAACCCCCCAAAGTGAAAATACTTTAGCAATATCTTCTTTTTTTTCTCTTTTTAATATTTTATTTATTTATTTTTAGAAAGAGGAGTGGGAGGGAGAAAGAGAAGAAGAGAAATATCAGTGTGTGGTTGCCTCTTGCACGCCCCCTACTGAGGACCTGGCCCAAGACCCAGGCATATGCCCTTACTGGGAATTGAACCAGTGACCCTTTAGTTCCCAGGGCAGCACTTAGTACACTGAGCCACACCAGCCAGGGCAGCCATACCTTCTAATGACAACCTTTCTCAGTGTTTTCTGTACAACTTTTCATAAACTCAACGTGAAAGATTAGTTATTTAATAAAGTGTAGACACTAGAACAACAAGCTTTGGAAAAAAATATTGGGTTACTGAATATCATGACAAGTAGAATTTCTGTGAAGAATTTTCTCAGTACTTTGTAGCGATTTTCAAACCTCGCTTAAAACTCCCAGCTGTCTGACTGAAGCATGCAGAACCCGGTTCTCCCAGCTATGGACATGCTTAAACATACTTGCTGTTGCGTGCAGAACCCAGCCTTCTCCCGGCTGGCTATGGATATGCATAAACCCACTATAGAAATAATCATGCACAGAAACAGTTTTCTGAGTAGAAGTCAAAGACAGAGCGCTCACTCTCCAATTCTTTGAGCCGCTCCGGGCTAAACCCCCCTAGGGGGAAGAGTCTCTTCCTTTGTCCCAGTGGGTTTTTATTGAGAAAGTAGACACAGTTTGTGGATTGAGTCTGGCAGAAAGGATCAAAGGGAACACATATCTTATAAAGATGCTAACAGAGTTTCTGTTGTGATTCGGGCAGAGATTGGAGTTTTATCATATGAAAAGACTACAGGTTTCAAAGGTTTCCTGACTGTGCCTTCAAATTCCAAGTTAATAACATCCTCCAGCAAACAGATCTTACAGGATCTTGCATATTCTATGTCCCAGGCCTGATTAGCCCAGGGGTCCGCCATCTCCGGTCTGAGCTGCCGCTTTGGTTGTTTGCTAAGGGCTGGAGACAGAGGCAGCAAGGAGACTTGGATTTCTCACATCTGAGTACAAAGACTCAAGGTAAGAGGGGGCAGGGGTAGATGCCGATCACCCCTTCCTTTCCACAGTCCCTTCATTTATTTCCACAGTCTCGTGAGACTTATTCCACAAAGGCCTTTATGAGATCAGAACCTGGCTTAGGTTGCCCCTCCCTTTGAGGAGTCTTACCCGTCATTGGTAACTGATCTAACATTAAAGGCCAGGCACAGAACAGGTAGCGTTCATGCCAGGGGAATAAGTTTTGTCTCCTTAGTGGCTCCAGATCCAGAGGTCCTTCACTCAGCCTAAGTCACAGGGGGTCACAGCTTCCTGAGACCAGGTAGGGTGGTCCCCAACAGTGGTCCCCAACAGTACTTGAAGTGGGCTTCATTCTTAAGATGTCTAAATATAACACTAGGTCAAAACACTGAGGAATGTTGCTTAATACTTACTGAATGCTCAAAATGAATATATTGTAGGGAATCAGTTTGTGTTGGTAGGCCTGAAGACTGAACATGTTTCAAACTAATACATTTTTTTCTTTACCTTTTTCTCTTTGTTGGCTTAAATACCTATTGTAGTTTCTCTGAATATAGAGGCTCCTGGGATTGGTCTATAAATTGGTTACAGACTTTTATATCTCCAAAGCCATATTCTAGGCATGAGGGATGGAGTCCACTGATGTCACAAAAAATGATTTATAAAAAATTAGTGTGGATTATCAGCTACTTGAAAGAAAAGGGAAATTCCCTGGGTGACACTAAAGCAGAACTTGTTTTTTTTTTTTTTTTTTTGGCTTCAGATATTTTGCATCTGCTCTGCATGTTACAGAGCCCTGCCTATGCTGTTCTGAAACAGCTATGGGGATTGATTGCCTGCCACCAAGAAGCATGACTCCCAATGCAAGAATTTGGTTAAAAAGGAAAAGGATTGTTTATTTAAATGTTATACATATTCAGAATGATGGCAGATGTCTGCCATTAAAGCTCACTCCCTTTAAAACACATAATTCTGGCCCTGTTTGCCAACCCAGACCAGTTTGAGAATACAACAGTCAGAGGTACCATCTTTTAGAAAAGCAGAAATCCACAGTTTAGCATTCCTGACCACAGTTCAGCATTCCAGGCATCTCCCACTAATCCATGCTTGGTTAAGCTGGTCCCTGCAACTCCCAACTTTATCAGCCTTACTGCTGTGTTCTCCAAGCAGGTTTTCCAGCATGTCTCCTTCTTACTCCAGGTATTAATCCAAAACTGTGACATCTCCTAACTCCAAACTGCACGGCACCTCCTTATACACCAAGCCTCATGGCAGATTGGGGTGTGGACCTTCTATATCCTTTCAAACCTCATGGCTTCTACCCTCGTTGTCAGTCCAGGCCACACGACCAAATCCTCAGAGGAAGAGGCGTAGCCCCTCCCTCACTATAGGCAGTATGGCAGAATCTCTGATTTTTCTCTTTTAGACCGCCTTTATTTTAAATCTTGACCTAGAGTTTCCTACATGACCTATCTGGCTTCTCCCACAATGTGCTACATTTGCTAGTTTCCCCATGTTTACATTCTCTCCCCTGCCATCTTTAGTCAGGGAGAGAGTGATTCAATGACACATGGGCCTCTGCCTCCCTGCTTCTCACACAGGTGCTGTACAAACCCCCACTATGTCATGAGTTCCTGAATACTCTCTGGAAATCCTATATGCCTATTATCCAGGGCAGGAGCTCACTTCCCTTAAGGAAAGATGTGGCTATCACCTTGCCATTGCTATGAAAAGTATCTTAGGCTGTATCATCTCCTTCTTCCGTGCTCCCAACCATGGGCTGTGGAGAATACCTCCTATTTCAGGGACCCCTTGCTTTACATCCCATTTCATGCATATTATGTGTTGTAACATTTACACTGTTCTACTAGACACATTTTGATTTTCCGTAATATAGAAGATGAACTTTCTTTAGTCAATTTAATTCTTTCAAAACTAAACATCTTGATGAATAATATTCATTTTATAAAGGTCTGACTCCAAAGACTGATAAGGACTTTGGAAAAGACAAGCCTGTCTCATACTTTTCTTTAAAATGGTGTTCTCTTTGATTCCAAAATAAGAACTGTACATAGTTATTTGAAATTTTTTTATTTTCCCAAACAGTACTAAATCTAGTGTAACTTCCCTCCTGCCACTGGTAAAAATTAAAAACAAATAAAAGCCTTGCAAAAAATAATAGTAAATTGAATTATTTGCTCTGTGATATACTGAGTTTGGGTATAACCTAACTCTATAACAACCGTCAACTTAGACGTGTGGGATTAGTTCTCAGCAAAATTGTGAAATAAGCAAAATTTGTTTTGGTTCTCTCCCTACCTTTAGCCTTTTCACCTGCAGTGCCTTGATTTCATGGAGTCCTGAGGATGTGTTCCTTTAACATAGTTTTTATTTGTTTCCTCATTAGCATTATTGTTCCCTTTACTTATGGTCACATTCTTCAGAGAAAAAGTTATCTTATAGACTGTGTTGTGATCATATGAGAATGACTCCTTTTTTTATTACTTCCAAAATAATATATTTGCATTTAACAGAGATTTTGAGCAACAGTACTTTAATTCAAAGGGGTGACTTTAATAATAAGGATTCTGGACCCTAAAACAAATTACTAGGTGTGGCCAATATGGGAAATTGCCTCCCCCAGCATGACTTCATGCTTTCTTCCTCAGTGACAGAATCTTGATTTCGTTTGGTATGATAATGCACCCAGAACAAAGGCTATTATGCATCTCCTTTGAAGCTACATTTAGCTATGTGGCTAAGGTCGGGCTTATAAAATGTAATCAGAAGTCTACCTAAAAGATAGAGAGTGGCCTTTTGTCCTGCCCAGCATTTTTGTGATGACAATCTGCAATGTGAACACAATGACTAGAACTGGAGTTAGCTCAGATCATGAGATGACCTTGAGGATAATAACCACATAGCGGAGATCGTGGAGCAGAATGATAGATAAGTGGGTCAGCTGATGGGACTACCTACAAGATCTACTTTTACATTGTTTATGTCAAGTTATTTGGGGGAATTTATGTTACATGCAACTGAATTTAATCTTATAGAAATAGAAGACATATATCTGGAAAATCAGGACTTTGTGGTATCTATCAGCAAAACTGTTAACCTAATTCTGAGAAAATAACACTGTTGGCTTTTGAAAAAGATTTCCATCTCTGAGAGCATATGGAGATTTTTGTTCTCTTGAATCCTTCTGAAAAAAAAATTCTGTGTCAAACTTTCTTAATTGTTTAGATAGAGGGTATAGAGCTTATCATTCCAAATAAATCTTAAATGACCAGACAACAAATAGGATAACTTGTTTTCTATCTGCCACAGTGTCTAGCAGAGTGGAATGATGGTTTCTTCATATCTTGTTGATCATTAATATAACAGTTATCCTAGATTGATATGTCCAGGTAGAAAGATACTCCCAAAGAGAGAGTAGTTTGGAGGAACAAGAAATATAAAAAGTCAACCACTAAATACTCTGATTTGAACATGATATGATGTGGCATAACCAAAACATCCAAAGCTATTATTTGGAACATGGGGAATTTACACCACAGTGGTGCACCAGGTAGATACATATAGCTAGAACAATACTGCTGTGAAGAAGCAACCCTTACCCCAAGAAATGGATTTAAGTGGACACAGTTAATTTGTGAGTGGCATAGCCCATGCAAAATAAACAAACTCAAATCCCTGTATTATATTTGTAGTTAGTTGCACTACTACCTTTTTACTCTCTACTTCAGCGACTCGACCACAACTGAGGCTTATACCCTAAACTGCAACCTTTGGCAAGTGTCTTGTTCTTGGTTCACTGATGATTGATATGGGTATAAGTCTGAATTTTGTTTTAGTAGCCAACATCTCTATGAGAAAAACAAGCAGAAATACTGCTGTCAGTGGAAAATTCAGAATGGGAAATGATAGTATCAGCAGGGAAGGATAAATATAAAGAATATATCCATATCACTGTTAGATGGGGATCATCTCAACACTATGGTATCATTAGATTTTATTTGTTTTGGTTGAGGGATTTATTGTGGCTTGGTCTATCTGTTTCCCTTGCTTCAATCTGCCTCTCCCCTTCTGAGTCCTTTTAGCAAAAACAATAGACCTGAATGTCCAATAAGGGAACCCAAATATCAAAGCAATAAGAATACAAATAACTAATTCACTCATTAGGCCACAAATGCCAGAGTTAATTATTGATCTAAATAAATTATCAATGCAGTCTTTGGAGAGTAGCTTACATGAGAATTAATTAAAGATACTGAGGAGCAAAACTTTGAAATGAGCCACAGCCAATGTTTTTTGAGTGTACACTGATACCTGGTTTTTCATATATATGAAGCCACTTTGCTTTCTTCTTAGGAAACAACATATTGTCAGCAAAATTATGCCCCAGGATGAAACTTCTTCAAAAAAGGAAAGCCAAACTAAAATCATTTTAAGGGTATAAATAAAATAGATAAACACATTTCCTGACAGCCTGAATGAGAAGGTCCATATTTATCTCAGTAAGCTTTCAGCATTAGACTTTAGGAGCCAAAGTGGCAGTTTTGGGCTTAACCACACAGTGAGGCTTATATATAAAGACTCAAAATAGATTTTTTTTTGTCTCTAGTCCATCCAAAGAGCCATTTTAGGTGTACAGGAAAGGAACTGAGCACACTAATGCATAGTACTCTTATGCTGAGTGGGAACAATGGATGGCTTTGCCTTGCCTGACTTTGTCGATTGGAATTTAGAACCCCAAAGAATCTGAAAGGTAGTATATTTCTTGTGATTTCATGGCAGATGTGCTTTTTACTTTTTTCTTTTTTGAATGTGAAATCATTTAAAATTGCTGAAAATGCAAAAAGTCTGCATTTCTATAATGGAAATAGATAATTGAGCTGTGGGCAATCATCTCTACTTTTGATCATTCTGGGATTAAAACAGCGATTTTCAACAGGTGTGCTGTGGCACACTGGTGTGCCACAAGAATTTTCAAAACATGCAATACTTGATTATTTAGAGAGCAGTACTGACCTTCTTTCCCTTAGAGTCAAATAAAAAAAAATGACAACAGCCAACACAACATCTATCTGGTGTGAATTGAAATTATACCTATTTTTTGTTAGGTCAGCAAAACATATATATTTTTTGTATGCTGTAGAGTTTTAGTAATTAGTTTATGTGTGCTATAGATGAAAAATGTTGAAAATTGCTGGATTAGAGGAACTATTCATACTCATAGAAATGGACTGTGTAAAAGGTAAAGAATACCAAAGTAAAGAAGATAAGTAAGATAAGAACTTTCATCTCAAATTTCAATAGAGCTCAAGGTTCACTTTTTAATATTCTGAAAAGACTTATAGCTGTGCTCTTTTACAATCACCTGTATTCCCTCTACCTTCTTCCCTCTCTTCTTTCTCGTTGCCTTTACTAAAAAAATTAAAGGCTACTTATATGCT
Organism: Tonatia bakeri; assembly: GCA_004024845.1. Classification (NCBI taxonomy): domain Eukaryota; kingdom Metazoa; phylum Chordata; class Mammalia; order Chiroptera; family Phyllostomidae; genus Tonatia; species Tonatia bakeri. Next base: position 125,281 of record PVIA01003349.1, read on the forward strand.
TTTGCTACTGTGCTAGGTACTGGACAGAGCAGAAGGGAGAGTGTATGGGCTCTCTTTTAGGATTTGCAAGTAAACTCATATAAATTATAAGTGCATTGAGTGATGTATTATGCAGGCAGAGAATGAAATAGAGAGGATTTCTGTTTCATTTTAGGTAAGAGGAAAGTGAAATATTTTAACCTCTTCAAATTAGTGAGAGAAAAGTCTGTAAAGGAGATGGAACGACTACACAAATAGAGTGTGAAGCTAAGGTGCCTGAGATAAGCAAAGGGATGGGTAGTGTAATAGGAAGAAAAAGGGGATATGAGATGGTGGTTAAAGGTGGTTTGAGGAAGGACTGTTTGCCAGATAGACCTGATTCTTTTTTTTTTTAAAGATTTTATTTATTTATTCCTAGAGAGGGAAGTGAGGAAGAGAGAGAGAGAGAGAAACATCAATGTGCGGTTGCTGGGGGACATGGCCTGCAACCTAGGCATACGCCCTGACTGGGAATCGAACCTGCGATGCCTGGTTCGCAGCCCGCGCTCAATCCACTGAGCTACACCAGCCAGGGCTTTTTTTTTTTTTTTTTTTTTTTTTTTAGATAGACCTGATTCTTAATGTAGTAAGTAGCTATTACAGACTTTCAGGAAAGGAAATTGCATTTATAAAATCTATAAGTGAAAAATAAACTTTATGTTAAAACATTCTTTCTACTTTCAGTCTATAGCCTGGACACTTCAGCAGGGAGGAGGTTGTAATAGTTGTGCTAAGAAATAGCCTGTGGCCTAGATCATAAGCGTAATTGAAGAATGGTTTAGGAGAATAAGCTGAAAGTATTTGGCATGAGAAGAGCAGAGGACAGAGATACCTTACAATTACTGTAATGTCTCTGGCTTAGGAGGTCAAAGTTACTTTGGTGTCACTCCTTGTGATGAGGAGGCTTGGTTAAGGGAACGGTGGTGGAAGAGAGACAACTCTAGCTTCAGTGGGGTTAGCCTGAAGGGAGTGCAAGGGCTGATGTAAGGAGGCTGCACCAGACTCGACAGTCAAAAATCTACAGCAGGTGAACAATATCACTCTTTCTCCAACTTGGCTTGGGCCTATAATGAAGTGACAGACTAATATGTTTGGGTTTGTTTGCTGTTTTGACTTTTTCCTAAAGCTTGAGATGATTTGAATGCTTCTTTAAGCATGTCCTTGTATTTTCTTTTGAACTCTTGGTCTGCCTAATTAAGGGGATCATACTTTCCCAATATGATATTATGTGGCAGTTGAGGTATCTCATTTGAACAAGAACAACTTCCTGAATTAAAAATGTTACTAGGAACTCTTAGCCCTAAAATGTGACATGGAAACTCCTATAACTCATGTGTGTGTGAGTGCATGCATGCTATATACATCATGCCATACACGACTTTAGTTAGATGTTATATGTAACTTTCTTCACTTGAGCTTATAGAAGGTTGGTCTGGAAAAAGTCCAACCATTGTTAATATAATGAGAAGAGCTTAAGTGACACCGATGTAACCTGGCAGTCAAGGACAGTAGACTGGAATGCACATGTGTAAACAATGATGATTTCACTGTACTTGTCAGTGAGGGTGGTACACACAGTTGACTGAGCATGTGCACTGTGTGACCTTCCCATTCAAAATGAGTGAGCAAGTAAAGCAATGAATGTGGAACAAATTTTGCGTTAAGCTTGAACATTCATCTGCAGAAATGATTTGGATGATTCAGAAAGCCACAGCTATGGACAGCTGGTGATTGACAGCTTCATCATAACATCGTGCCTGCTCATGTATTACACCTTGTGCAGAAGTTTTTGATGAACCGTCAAATCACCCATGTGACTCAGCCCCTCTTGTAGCCCAGGTTTGGTGCCCTGCAACTTCTGGCTTTTCCCAAAACTAAAATCACCTTTGAAAGGGAAGAGATTTCAGGCTGTCAATGAGATTTAGGAAAATATGACAGGGCAGCTGATGGTGATTGGGAGAACTGTTTGAGGTCCAAGGTGTCTACTTTGAAGGGGCATCATTGTCCTATATACAATGTTTCTTGTGTCCTGTATCTTCTTTGATACATGTCTCTATTTTTCATATTACATGGATGGATACTTTCTAGACATACTTCATATATTTTGGGTGTCTTATTTTTCTTAGGAACTAAATAGTATACCTTCTATTTCATTTGTATCACCCACAGAGCATAGTACAATGTATATAGTACAATGTAAACTGTATAAAATTAAGCATGTCAAGAATTTTAAATTATTGGCTCATCTTATAAATCAGTGTTAAAAATGAATAATTAATTAATTAACAATGATAGAGAACATCATAAACTTTACACAACCTCAAATTAGTTTCATATGTTTTACATTTTTCTATTTCAACTCTAAGTTAATGCCTGTTATGATCATTGAAATACTCCAAAATTCTCAGATGTCTTCTAAATCATTAATAATAAGAAAATATTTTCAATGATGTTGCATAGTCAGTTATGTTTTATTGTGTTGTCATTTTGTGAAAATTGGTAATTCAACTATAGATGTATGCTAATTATCAATTAATGACTGGCTAATCTTAACACATCCTTGTTATATTTGCCAAAATAGAACATCCTTGACAAATCCAGTTCTATTTGCTTCCTCAATTAAATGGGGGCAAATGACTCCTGCTCCACAGGCATCTTGGTGAAGGTTTTACTCTTTGACAACGCTTTTCTGATGTAAAGTTTCAGATAGATACTGTCCTAACACAATAAATTGAAGTTCAGAAATGAAGGTGTCACTTTCAAATGAAACTGGAAGGGGTGAGAGATTGGTCAAATAGGAATTTTGGAACTAGAACTAGCTGGAACATCAAAGTTAGCATTACTCGCCCTAGCGGGTGTTGCTCAGTGGATTGAGCGTGGGCTGCGAACCACACATTGCAGGTTCAATTCCCAGTCAGGGCACATGCCTGGGTTGCAGGCGATGTCCCCCAGCAACTTCATATTGATGTTTCTCTCTCTCTCTCTTTCTTCCTCCCTTCCCTCTCTAAAAATAAATAAATAAAATCTTTTCTTAAAAAGTTAACATTACTCTTTAACCACTTATTTTCCTTTCCCCTTTTCTCATTTTCCCTTTCCCCAGCAAAGTGTCAGGTGATCAGGAATTAGGCCTTACCCTTCCTTTTAAGAAAGTGGCATATTGCTATTTCCTTATGCTTTTGGAGGGGGGAAAAATCTCACTTGACTCCTCACCTCAGTAATTTCCTATAATGCCTGTTTCTTTGAATGATAATTATGAATCTACACTTTCCAGACAATTTCCTTGGAAAGTTATATAACCAGACACTAATCTAAAGTCAGGTCAGGCTTAAAGGTTATGAATTATGAAGTGTTAAATTTGTCCCAAGTGGAGCTCTTATTCACAGGAGGAGGGCCTGCCTCTCCCCGCCCCCCCCCCTTCTTTTTGGTTAGGTTAGCATTCTCCTTTGCTGAGTCTGAGCACTTGGAATATTTTAGTGTTGACTTGCTGTGACTCACTCTCTGTCCAGAGGCTTAATAGATGCTTGAGTGGGTCCACAATATGTCTTTCATGTATTTAAACACTGGGACTATGCACAAAAGGACACTTTTTATGCATTAGTTACAGGGACATTTTTGTCATTAGCCTCTCGTTTCCACTTTCTCAATAGAGCAGTATAAAATATGGCATTTGAGAATTCTTATGATTTGCACTTTCTTACTCCTGAAACATGATGAAATGCAAGTTTCCATTGTTGTCCTCCATGTTAAACAGATGTGCTCTATCTTAGTTGCAGAAAATATTCTTAGCAAACACTTACTCAGTGTGTTCAGGAGCAATCAAGCCATTGATGATGATATAGAAGTTTATTAAAACATGAGAGAGGAATTACTAACAAGTAATTCTGGGGTACTGACTACCAGGAGGCAAATGCCTCTTAGGCAGAGATTCATTGAATAGCATGCATTATATGTTGGCCGTCTGAAGTTTAAGCAATGAACTCAAACTTGCTACTAGACCCTCCCCAGCATACGGGCCACCCACCAATTGCAAGGCATGATAACACGACAGATAACCCGCCCTCCTTGGTAGCAGTATGGATATGGGTAGTAACCTAGTAAAGGTTCACAGACACGGCGACAGTAGCGGTTGCCTCGACGGCAGTAAATACAGCAATAACCTCTCTCATCCAGCATGGGGTCAAATTCTATTCCATTTTCAGTCTGAAAAAAAGAAGGAGCCAGTGTTGTAAGGGAAAGTTCACTAGGAAGAGGTCCACCAAGCAGGGGAGGACTGTAAGACTATATGAATTAGGGACTGTTGAGAAATTAAGTTCCTTAGCTTAGCCATGGAGCTACCTCAATAGAGATCAAGGCTAATTTTAAATGAGTCCCCTGGGGATTTCAAGTTTCTTAGATATTTTTTGTTAAAATTTATCACTCTCCTTTCAATGACTTTGATCTGAGGGATAGTGAGATTTTTGAGGGCTTTGTTTTTCCTCTAACAAGAAAACAGAAACATAACTCACATAGTCATTTATTGGCAGTTCTTCTTCACTTGCTTGTCTGGTGTGACGTGCCTTCTCCACCTTCACTTGAGGGACAACCCACTGCTCATTTTGTTCAATGCCCTTTTTTTCAGTGGTAGGAAAGTGAAGATCTTCACCATCCTCTTCAAAATCTTGTAATTCTGAAACTAAGGTAATAAATGCAAAGTTGAGATACAACTGCTTTGCAAATGTTTCTGAAAGAAGTGACTGGGAGGATAGCATATGGAGGTGGAGATTATCCTTGTGTCTTCTCACTGCCATCATGTAAACATACATGAATCACTTTTCCAAGCTCTTACAGCTGATATTTTAAGGAGATTTTCCAAAACAAATATGACTATTCCCATGTGAATAGACCTAATCTTTGCTCATTTGACATCAAACACTTACTGCTTTGCTTCATTAGCATACTAAATTAGAAACTGAGGACAGGGAATCTTCATGTCTTCTACAAGGATTTTACCCATGGTAGATACTCAAATATTGTTATGTTGTCTGATTTTAATTGGTACTCTCTGTTTTCCTCCCTCTTCCCTTCTCTTTCCTGTCTTAATTTTTTAAACTTTCTATTTAGAAGTAATCTTAGATTCACAGAAGAGTTGCAAAGACCAGTACAGAGTTCCATTTTCTCCTAATCTTAAATAACCATAATACAATGATCAAAAGTAAGATATTTGTATTGGTACAATACTATTAACTAAACTGCAGACTTTGTTCAGAGTTCATTATGATTTCCACTAATGTCTTTTAGAAAAATAATGCTGAAGCAGAAGTTCTAGCATCCAATCCAGGATACTACAGTGCATTTATTTGCCTTTTTGTAAGGTGTCAGAGTACCAATAGATGCCTGCATTGGTTACAGTGGCCCTTCTTAGGTAATATAGTAATTTATGCTTCCCAGAATGAGAGAGACCAAGTCCTATGTTAGTCAAGCAAAAGATGTCCAAAGACCTTTGTGTTCCCCATGGACTGACTGAAAGTTGAGAGCTGGACTGTTCTACTCTGGACCTCTAGCCCTCAATTACTTTTATAGTGATTCTTAAAACAGCCACAAAGACATTTGCATTTCAGTGACTGTCTTATCATCTGGGGAGAATGCCACCATTTGGCATAGAAAAACATTCTTGAGACAATAGAGCATTTTTTAGCTCTTTTCTCCTCTGGTCTTGAGTTGAACACATAGTGAGTAGTTTGAGGAATAGTCTAATATTCCAAGGGCAATGAACATAGATATACAAAGAAAGACAGATTAACTTTTTGTTATCTTTGGTCACATTAAGGTGGTGTTACATTTGCTGGGATATTTAAAAGCCTGTCAGCATTAATTTATCTGATTTATAGCTTGATTGTGAAAAATGCTCACTGGCAGTCAGCATATATAGTTTCATCTAAGAAGATATGAGCAGATCCTTTGTTTTCATAGAAAAGTAGTCTCTAAATGCTGGGAACATTAACCTGCTACTAATTTTGGAAAAAGAAGGAGAAAGGAAGAGGAGGAGGGAGAGGAGGAGGAAAAGGCCATACCTGCTATTAGAGTGGGATTGATCCAATACATGGTCACATTATCACAAATCTCCAGAATTCTGGAATTTTTAAGAAAGTCTCGGTTTTCAATAGGCTTTTCTGCTGGGACCCAAATCACTGATTGTTCAAAGAAAGTTGTGGTAATTTCTTCATTCTGAGAGGAGAAAGTAGTTCAGAGTGGGGATAGGCAGAGAAATTAATAAAATGAGTGAGACATTATGGAATACTGAAAAAATGCTATATTTTGAGTGTGAATAACAATTGCAATCCCAGGGCTGCCAGTGAAGTAGCTCTGTGCTTTGCATATAGTAGGTGCCCCTTGGGAGAGTTAACAACCAATCCTTCTTTCTAACGGTAAGGTTGCTCACTGAAACAGGAGCCTTCTCTGCTACCACTTCACTTAAATGTGGGAAGGCTCTCCATTAATATCTGGACCACCCACTGGGCCATGTATTTTTAAATTTGGGTTTCTGAAATCCTAAGTGATTTGCATTTGTTTTCTCTCTTTTCAATGGATGTCTTAAGTGCCTGACAGTTTTTTTTTGTTTGTTTTCAACTAGGGTTGCAGCAGGATTTGATCTGAAACTGAAAAAACAAAAACAAAAAACCCTGCTATAATTTAAACTGGTGAGATCAGTGAAATAGCAACCAAATGTAATATTTTAGTTTTATAGGATTTGCCTATTAATGGTAGCTAGGAGGAGGGCAAAAGATGTCCTTTTTATTTTAAAGTCAAGTCTCCAGCTTGTGGCTTGATTGACCTTACCACTAACGAACTCCTTTCATTCTAGATGCTTAGAGTTTGTCTCAGTGTTTTTGCTTTAGGTAGCCTTTCTTATATTGTCAAGAATGCCACCTTCTCCTCAGTTTATAGTACTGGAAGTAGCTGTTTTATATACTGTGGATGAAAAAGGGTCAAATACTAAACGTGACAAGCTCAGGTGAGGCCTGCATGGAGGCCTTATTAACTCAGAGACCAAAAAGAACCACATAGGTCTGAGCATAAAACTTTCTAACCAAAAGCAAGTCATGGTGGGTAGACATTTCCTGGGCTGGTATCTTCCCTAACAAAGGTCAGTCTACCTTAACTAAGGCTGTCTATTGTCTTTTTGCATCTATGATAACATACCTTTGGAATGTCAGGTTAATTTTCTTTTTACACACTCCTCAGGACACAATCTTCCATCAGGGCAGAGACCACAAAACCCCTCATTTTTTATTATTATGTTAATTTTTAACTGTTAACTATCTTTTACCCACCAAAGTAAAAGAAGTATGTGCCTATACGTTTTACTTTTTAGCCAATCCCAGAGATCCCCATTTGCTTCCTCTTGCCTCCCTGATCTATCACCAATGGATTTCATATAACCCCTTAGGCTTCCTCCTGTGATCATAATATATAAAATAAGGCACTAAACTGCCATTCTCTGGAGCATTTTCTCAATCTGTTGATATTTTGCTTCCTGGCAATTGTTGTCAGTATGGCTCAAATAAACTCATAAAAATTCGTACTGGTTAGGATGTTTCTTATGACAACAATACCTCATTCATACTCATTTGTCTTTTGACTTCAACATCCCCCCCTTCTCTTAATAAGGCTTTCCCTTTTCTCTTTTGTTTTGTTTTGTTTTAGCTTTGTGATTTTAGCATTTTTATTTATTCTGTGAAATATGGTTTTGTATAATTTTCCTTAGTCATTTAAAACTCTCAAGTTTTAGTTCCTTTGCCCTTTATCTATAGAAATCTTGGGAGGCATTGAAAGGGACTGTGTAAAAGGAGGTTGGCATGCTGACTAACTTTGTTATAAAAATCAGCACTGTATTTTATACCTGCTCTGCATGTTTAACATGCAAAAACTATGGATACAGAGGTGAGGGAAACATAGAATAAGAGGGACTTTGTCATTCAGGACCATGAATTTATTTCATAAAATATCTGTAGCCTGAATATAAAAATATAGGTTTTTCTTGAAGATAAGTAATCTTGCTATCATGAAATGAATAGTTGTGTTATTTAAAAGATTCAGAAAAATTAACTGAAGAATAAATTAGGGCAAAAATTAGTCATTATGGGTCTTTACCTTTATTTACTTATTTATTTCAGAAAAATAAATCCTGTTGTGTCAGTTTTGACTCTAATTGCTGGCTGGCACTACACAAAAGCTTATATTATTTTTTGTAAAAGCAGCATATGATATTGGGTTTAGGAACTTTTTATCCTATTCATTCTTCTTCCATCTTACCCTTATTTCCTATAGTATTTCTAATATCCTGGAAGTTGTTCTGTTCCTCAGATGCATCTAACTTCTGCTTATTTAAAAAAAAATCTACAATTTTTTTACTACCATATACCTTAAGAAATATTTTTCTTTAGATATTGTAGTACTAAGTGTCTATAATTTCTCTGGCCAAGAAGAGAGCAGTAGCATGTCTATGGGAGCTGATGACAGGTCTGAGACTTGGGTAAGGGGAATGAAAAAATACTTCCCACCCCATTTCACTCCAAAAAATAAAAAAAGAAAAGATTTATAGGTAGATGAGCACTAAGATGGAGAAGGTGGGAAGGAGAAAATTGAAAATGAGGGAGAATGAGAAGAAAGAGAAAGAGGTATTTACAGTATATGGAGAGACCAGTGTACCATTGCCATAATCTCACTTTAGATTTGCCAGTTAAACTCTAAAACAAAGCCAATCAAACCAAACACACATTTGTTTCTTCCTGGCTACAGTAGGGGTATGCAGTCAAAATATGGCCTTAGCTCATGTTACTAATAGCAACTTAATGTAATTACAAACAGAATATAGAGGAGAAATTAAGAGCCTCAAGGGCTTTACTGATGGCTATATTTTAGGTAGTAATCCTTCATTTCCCACTAGGCTTTCATGGGCTACATAATCTCACCAGTGCCCTGACCTAGCAGTGTGTTTTCAAATAAACTGTATTACACTGTGGTTCTTACCTTCTTTGCTTTTGCCTTTCTTAGTGATTAAAGGTAGATTATTCCATTAACATCCCAGCATAAAATGGAAAGGTGGACAAACTGAATGAAATCTTTGAAGTAGGTAAGAGATAGTGTGACAAAAATGGCAAGGATACTCAGTGGCCTTGGAACTTTTCCTTTTAGGTCTTTATCTTGGGCAGGATTGATTTTGTTCTCCTGTTCACCCCTTTTACTAGAAATCTTTGGTTTGGGAGCAAAGGTATATAATGTTAATGGCCACACAGGTATAAAAGTACAGTGTTGCACCTAAAAGCATGAACTTATTTTTTGAAAGGTCTGAGTTCAATATTGCAATCTGCTACTCACTATCTGTGTGACCTTTGGAAAGTCACTTTTCAGTTCTGAGTCCCAGTTTCCTCCTCTGAAAATGGGGATAACAGTAGCACCTATCTGTAGGATCCAAGTGAGAATCAAATTAAAGTAAAGCATTTAGTGCAATGTCTGACACATAGTTAACACCCAATAAATGATGGTTTTTATTGCCACTATTCTTCATACATACCTCATCTATTTCCTCCTCTGGTTCAGAAAATTCAGGAATCACTTTGATCTGAGTTTTGATAAAGCATTTTTGAAGACCTACGAAGTAGATGCCAGTGTATCCCTGTAAAACAAAAAGAGAAAACCTCCTGAAAGAGCTGGAATTAATGAGTTCCTTGGTCTGTCAGGGACCTAGGCTGGCAAAATTTGAATTCAAAGGGAAAACTTTGTCCTATAAATTAAATGAAGGCTTCAGGTTATTTTTAACTCAACTAAAATGTTCTAATATTTTAAGTGAGAAGCCTATGGGGAGAAGTATCCAACTTACATTTTTAAAGTCATGTACTTCCAATGTTTCATCAGTGCCATTTCCACTTCTGAATATTTCGGTTCTGGTCACAGGGTCAATTTCCATGTAAATCTTCTTCTTTTCTCCATTGCTGTAGAATGTGTGCTCCATGTCATATGTCTGGGAAAACAAGGAAACAAGTTCTAAGATACTCAGTGTGTCCATTCATATGACACTTTAATTGGGTAATATCTGGGGTTCATTTTCTTGCCACAATCCGTAGCCAAGTGCTATCTAAGCAGCTTGCCACTAAGATTTTTCTGAGACTCAAGTGAGATGATTTCTGGTGCTGGAGCTGATATGGGCATCTATTTGGAGCCCGTATTTTGTATTCAAGCCAAGTTGCTGAACTACTTACTAAGAATTCCAACAGTTTTCTTGGTAGTATTGACTAAATAGCAAATGATATTTTGCAAAACAACCTGTAAAGCACTTACCCTTGTGTTGAGCAGAGGAATCACCTCAAACCTAAGTTGTTTCTTTAAACTAAGCACTTTCTAAGCACTCAATTGTCAACCCCCTCACTCCTCATGAAATCCATTAGGTTTGAGACAAAGATTTGAACACATTCGCTCTTTGGCCAATTTTAAGTAATAATGTTACCCTGGTCTCAATTACTTCATTCTTTCTCTTTAAACTCCAGAAAACATTTATCACCTTCCCCCAACCTTCTCTTTTATGGCCTAAACAACCCCCCTCAGTGTATTCCTGAATTTAGTTTTCCAAACCTGATTTACTTGGTTTCAAGTTCTCTAGATTCTCCTATATGTAGAATTCACCAACTGTATCAAGTGCCTTGCAATAAGTACCATGGAGTTTACCAAAGAGAGTGCCTTAGAAAGGGTGCTTATCAGGTCATACCTGAGTGGTTGAAATGAAACCCTGAACTTTCTCCTGCCCTCTAAAAGAGGCAATTCTCTTTCTAAGGATGAAAAAGACGAGTCTTACAGAGTGTCCAAGTTTAGCAGTAAGTCCATTAGTTATAACGGAGGACATTTTTATAACCAAAAACAAATAACAAGCCTAAACATGTTTGTTCCCTATCACAAACCAGACCAGACCTGATGGTGCCATGTGGAATTCTATCTTGTTAGGAGGCTTTCAGCTATCAAGTTTGTCTGTGCTCATTTCTTGTTACCAAAACAATTTGGTAAACTAAAAGCCTGAAAAAGAAGCCATCTACAGAACCAATGTTGCTTTGTAATGATACGATTCCCAGTGGCAGGTTTTTAGAGCTTGCACTAGTTGAGGTTGTTTTTTTAATGTCTGCCGGTGTCTGTGACCGAATGTTAGTTTAACTTGTTCAAATTTTCCCCAACTCAAGTAGAAAAACAAGTTGGAAAGTTTTGTAGAAACAATGGTACTTCAAACATGAAATGTCTGTGTAGTAGCAGAATAGGAGAACAAGAAACAATGTCCTTTATCTTTTAGTAACCTTACAGTGCCTTGGATATGGCCAGTACTTAAATATTTGTTCAATCAGATTTTCCCACCAATGGTGATTTCACATCTTCTTAAAGAGAGATTTTGAGTGTTGGCAAGGTTTTCTAAGAGACTGTATTTTAAAAGGGAAAGAAAAACAGTATTTAGAACCTTCAGCAATTGCAGGGTTAACTCAGGAAGTGTGGCCTGGTTTGTAACAGGTACCTAATTCCTTTGGGATTGTTATTTGCTTCTAGTTATAAATATGTCCTCAGTTATAGCTCTGCAGGCAGCTTGGGAAACTTCTACTTATGGCAACAAATTGAGCTCTCAGTTGACCTGACCTATGATGCATCCATCTCAGTCCAGTCTTGTCAGATCTCCCAGCAGAGGAGAATGTCTATAGAAATACTATCCATTGTTGAGACAAATGTTGATACCACTAGTCATTGGGGGTGTGGTGGGGTGTTTGTTTCATCAGTAGCACCACTGATGGACTATTGCATGGAAAAATGAGGTTAGAAGGTTGAGGTTGGAAGGCTGCCTACCCAGGCAAAAGAGAAAATACAGACTGTATTTTCAATCACTCACAGAAACTATGGAATCATACTGGTGACATTTAGAATTTCAGTGTACTTTTGTGGAATGAGTTTTCCTGTGTTGTTGGCAATGTGCTTCACTTGGACACCTTGCTAGATGAAAACTATTGGAAACTGCCAAGCTCAGCAGATTTTGATTATTTTCAACATTCTTTCAAAGTTTTGTTTTGTTTTGGTGGAGGAGAAGGGGTCCATTCTGATTGTATTTATTGATCAGCTTGTTGGCTTTTTTGTTAGCAATGGTAGGTTGCTAAATAGAGTAGGATCAGAATGATTTCATTTATGTGTGAATTCTGGGTGGCGGGTAAGGGTAGGGTGCTGAGCTATATATTCACCCAGATGGAATTCCACTATCAAAGGTGTCCATTTGGAACAGACTGTCTTTTGTCTAGGAAGATGATGATGGTGTCTCATTTTGAACTGTTTGGGGATGAGTTTGAGCAAATCCAGACATACTGTCTCGCCTGGGTCCCTGTGGAGCACATTGCCTGGGTAATGGTTATACAAGCTTCACTGGCCAATATGAAGACTGAGCTCATGCCTTTGGCCTCAGAAGTAATTTTCTCTCTACTAAGTTCACTGGCTCAAGGGCTGAGGGTCTCTCTGGAGATGAAAGAATAAGTGGTTTTGTCTTTTTCAGGCATAAACTAAAGTAGAGACAAAGTGGCTGGCCTAAAAGAGGTGTGAGTGGGCTCCCAGTATTTCATCTAGAGTGCCCTCAACTCAGCTTTATTCCAAAAAGGACAGAGCAAGGACAAACACTTCTGTCAAATTGCCACATGGAAAAAGTTAATCCAGGAAGGCTTCTAGCTTCCCTTTTCTGTTCTTTTCGTATCGTATTTACTTTATATCCTCTTAGTCCTTTCTCCTTTTTCCATTTCCTTCTAACCCTTTGTCTCCTGTTTAGACACCTATGAATCTTGTGGTGCTTCAAATTATCTTATGTTAAATAAAAAATCAATCTTACAAATGATTTCACACTAAGATGTTAGCTATAGGTATTTGTCTATTAAAATAATTGAGTGCAATACTCAAAAGACTGAGTTATGCTGTGGCTGGTGTGGCTCAGTGGATTGAGTGCTAGCCTGTGAACCAAAGGGTCATCAGTTTGATTCTCAGTCAGGGCACATGCCTGGGTTACAGGCAAGGTACCCAGTAGGGGGCACACAGGAGGCAAACACACATTGATGTGTCTCTCTCTCACTTTCTCCCTCCCTTCCTCTCTATCTAAAAATAAATACAATCTTTTTTTTTAAGACTGAATTACCAATGGTGGATGTTAAGCACAATAGCACCAGAAATAGGTGATATTTGAGGGGCCAGGACATATTTCCAGCCACACATAAGTCTGGTTTTAACTATAAAGGCTGGCCTACTGGAGTGGGACAGGGAAGCCAATGGAGTGAAATATGACTCAGAAGTGAAATGAGATAGATACATGTTTAAGCCCCAGGCAGTGAGAGATGTAAGAAGTTCACATTGACAAAACATGGAGAAAACACAAACTTGTTTTGCTTCCTTGCCCAGGAATTCTTTCCTTGGACTAGTTAAGCCCTCTACTCAGGCTGCAAATGAGCCCTAACATCCCCCTTTCACAGTTTGCCCAGTTTTCTTGTGTCAATTTGTGACAATTTTTGAGGACAGAAAAGAAAGCTTTTTATCAAGAGTATGACCCATGCACGAACTAAAAGAGGGGAATGTGGGTGGGAGGCAGTGTGCAGGGTGGAAGGGAATAATGGGGAGCAAATGGGACAATAGTAATAGCATAATCAATAAACTATATTAAAAACAGAAAACATCTAAATGTTATTATTTCTGCCATAAAACTTTCCATGGACTCCTGTTATACTTTGAATCAGACCTTGTGCTCATGCAGGTCTACGTGGTGAGCAGCCCCCCCCCTCCAATGGTTTCCAATGGATACTGTCTGCCAACTTTGAATATCTTTGCATCAATGCTAAATGATTTTGAACTAGTTTTTCTCCACAATAAAGCTAAAGTGATGTGAAGTCACATACTTGTTCCAATTAAAATAATGTTATCCTGGTTAAAAAAAAAGTAAATCTGCCTCAGACCTCAGTGAGATGGAGCTGTTTGGGGGTGTAGAGGGCAAATAGGTTTATCCTTTCTTGAAAGGGATTTAAGGGCATTTGGCCTAGGTTTGTGTTTTTGGAATCTGTGATTAATCTAACTCTTTTCTTCTCATCTTCATCTCTTACTGTCTGTTTATGAGGTACACTCTCCAAAGGTGAAATACATGCTCAGAATTTCTGGCTAGCAAGTGTTAAACTGGAAGAAAGAGAATGGAATGCATTATACCACATTATTACCAACCTAGCCTGTGGGAATTAAAGGGCCTCTGGGCATTTCTTTACCAACACAGAGCAGACAGATTGTTTCTTATGCAAAGTTGGACTTCTGCATCTTCAATCACCAGTTTTCAGCCCTGAAAAAAATTGGCATAAGCAGCGCAGACATTCCTCTTTTTCAACAAGAAAAATACCATTTCTTTCATAGACTCAAGCTGGCTGGGAAAATTTCCCCTATTCACTCTCTCCCCCCACCTACCCATTATCCTTAAACGCAGCTGAAAAATAGTTGAAGGAATCCTCAGACCAGATTCTACTCCTAGCCTTAGCTTTGCCACTTATAAGCTATGTGACTTTGAGAAAGTCACCAAATGTCTCTGGAGGCTCTGTTGTCATTTTTTACCTCTCACCCCTTGCCAGATACAATGTTTAATAGCTGACAAAATCAATTCTACTCAGGTTTGGGCTGATACATTGTCAGATTGACCAGTGAACTAACACTACCTGTTGATCACTTGTGTTGCTTTCCCCTTACAGCTCCAATTCCACTTTCAGCTACTAAAGGACAGCTCCCACCGATGACCCAGGCTTTCCTTGCTGGTGCCACATAGGTTGCTTAGCATATGCTGCCTTAGAAGAAGGAAGTAACTGGATAAGAATGTGCCCTTAGCCCTGGCTGGTATGGCTCAGTGGATTGAGTGAGTGCTGGCCTGCGAACCAAAGGGTTGTCAGTTCAATTCCCAGTTAGGGCACATGCCTGAGTTGTGGGTCAGGTCACCAGTAGGGGACATGCGAGAGGCAACCACACATTGACATTTCCTTTCCTTTCTTTCTCCCTCCCTCACTCTCCGAAAATAAATAAAAATAAAATCTTAAATAAAAAAAAAATGTGCACCTAGTAACCAGAGTCCTGATGTACATAATTGGAGAGACTGTGATTATTCGAGAGCAAGGGCTGGCCCAGTGAGAGTTTTGATTGAAAAGTTGGCTTTTTGCCACAATGGGTTAGGAGGAAGATACAATTCAGAGAAGTCTTCTCTTTTAAAATGATGACATGGCACAAGGAGACCTGTTGAGGAGATTCCAACTAAAATTCCAACTTTTTCCTTAAGGTCTGAGTACTTCTCTAGACCCACATTGCACCTACCAAACTACTGTGTAGGAGAGCCCATGAAACTCAGGAAGGAAAGTCATATATCCTGTGTGTCTCAAAGAAGAGTGAATAAAGTTGGTCTCTGTCCATATTAGTATTAGATAAGTAGGCACGGCTTACTTATCTAGACCCAGACTTAGCCAGAAGGTGCTTTTTCTGAGAAGATGATTTTCATCCTAGAATGATATTGGGCTCACAATCCTAAGTGAGACTGTTTTGATGGTTCTTGGCAGCTGAGGTGGTGGGGATTACAGAAGTATGCCCATCTATTTCTATTACTTCTCATCTTATGTTGATGGTATGTAGAAGTTGAGGGGAAGTGCCCAGGAATTTGCTGATTGTTGTGTGTGCCTTAGAAGTTATGGTTTCCAAACAGCCCTAAAGTCACAAGAAAGTTCCTAGATATGGCAAGCAGAACAACATGTAATTAATTTAATTTATTATTCTTCTGATTCATTCTAAAAAAGATTGGAGGGGATAGGCTACAAGGTCTGTGTTATACTTAAAACGTTTCAGTTCAAGGACTGGAGTTTTTCTAACTTTTTTTCTCCTTGTTGGATTAATTAACTGGGGAGTTGGCTTCTAGTTGTTTCAGGTTGAATGTGCAATACAGGGAGCTTTAAGCAAGAATGTTTGACCTGAGAATGTGCTTCAAAGTTCCTGTGCAATCATTGCCTGAAAGTGAAGCCTTATGGTAATGCTCTCTCAAAATCTCTGTGTCAGAATAGTTCCCCTCTCCTTGGTTAAGAAAGCTGAAAACAAGAGATTGATGGATTGGCTTGCATTCACCTCAAGTGCCTTCTGTATGTGGCTGTAGTCTAAGGGGCTTGTTAGTCTACAGGTGAGTGCAACAGTGCACACAGATTTATTCCTCCTTGTTTCACTTTATTTTGATCCCTTTCTCTTTGACACGTATGTACATTCACATGCACATGCCTGAGGTGCATATAGAGAGGGAGGCAGTCAAGTATGGCTTTATCCCCATTTGGGATCAAGAATTTGGATATTTTTATACACCAAAGCATGAAAGAATGGAAGGAGAGGAGGCCTTACTGGCATGGGAATGTCAACATCAGATGTGGGATGTTAAATAAACACTGTTTATTAACAGATACTGAAAAACAAAATAAAAGGAAGGTGTGGTAAAGGTTAGAAGAGCAAACACTAAGAGCTTGCAGAAAGCCCCAGGACAGCAAATAAGTCACTGCTGTCTATAAGCACAACAGCATCAACAGTTCTTTCCACCAAGGACCCCACAGTACTCATAGGTCCTTCAGGCTTGTAAAGGAAAGTCCAGAAGAACCTGGGTTTTAATCTGCTAACTGTTAATTCCTGCTAGGCCATGTTCTTAAGGGTACAGGTTCTTTAATTTGTGCAAAATGCCCAAATCTTTTTCCTCTGCAAATCTCCTCCCAAGACTAAATTGACTGCCCTGTTCTTAAGATTCATAAATCAGCTCCGAGGAAGTCTTATTGACAGTATTAGCCAATAATTAGACCATATATATTAAATCATAGGTGGATTACTTCACAAGAGATTTGATTCCTGATAAACTTCATTTAGGAGCATAACCCACCTCTTCTAAGCATGCACTAAGTTTTACTTTTGGTTTGAAGAACCACAGGATTGGTTCTTCTAATTCATCAAAAAAGAGAACTAGAGTGAGAAGCAAATATGGTATAATACTGAAGTGGAGAGGTCCATGGGCACTGTTAGTGAGTTTGGCACCTGGAAAAATAAAAGCAAGGTCCCTACTTAGTCATTTATAGTTGCCCTAAGGCAAATAGCATGTAGGTTTAGAAAAACACCTAAACTCTTTCAGAATAGCATTGTCAGTACCAATGGCTACAATAAAATAAGAAAGGTGATCTGGCCCCATGTTTAGGTAGGCATGTGTGCGTGGTTCAAAGGGCTAGCTCTCTACAACACTTAGTTAAGTACATATGAACGTGGAGAACAAAAGGATTTATTGTCCTCTAACACATCTGTAATTGTCAAGAGGATCTGAGATTCAATTTGTGGGGCAGTGTATCACCTTGTGAATTAGCTAAGTGGTAGCAGAATTGGATTGGAATACATTTTGGCACTCTTATTCATTTGTTATTTCCTTCCTGATCTCTATTACTTTGCCCATCTTGCTAGCCTTAATACATGTGGCTTCTCTAGAAAGACACATGAATAGTAAATAGTTCAGAAGCAGGGAACAGTGATTATCTATCTATCTATCTATCTATCTATCTATCTATCTATCCATCTATCTATCATCTATCTATCATCTATCTATCATCATTATCTATTTAGAAAGCTATCTATAGGCATTGGGTGATGCCTGAATTTTTTTCTGGAACAAAGTAGGCTGTTTCACTATTTATTCTCCTTCCTTAAAATAAGGTAGCCTCTGAAACTAAATGAAAGTGAGTATGGCAGCAGAGTTGAAAAATCCAAAGTGTGGCTTTGCCTTATTTCTCTGTTTTCTTTTGGACACTTGTTCAATTGATTTTCCATTTTCTCCCCCACTAACTTTCTTTCTGCATCAATCCATAATCTTTCCTCTCTGCTCCTATTGCTCCTTTGGCTCCTACTGGTCCATACTAGCCCATTTTCTCCTTGTCTTTCACCCTCCCTCTTGCACTTGTGCTTTTCCCTCCCTACATCTGTTATCAAATAGAAATGAGAATCTCATGATAATAAATTAATAACAATAGTAACAACAGCAACCCACATACAGAAAGAAAAATGTGGCAAAACCAGAAAACTATCTTCACACTTTGTAGCTTGTACACTTATTAATTCTCTTCCAAATTAAAATTGTTGACATGAAGGGACTATGATTTTTTTTAAATCACATCTAGACTTGCCCATTGCTTGTGAGCCTGGAAGTAACAATAACACTAGGGTAAACTAATACCAACTACAATGGCCAGCCAAGTTTCACCAAATTACCCTAATATCAGAAGCTTTCTGAGATACCTGTGATTTATTACTTGTTTCTACCTTGTGGCATTACTCTCTCAGTGACATAATGACAATTGTGGCTGGTTAGGAGCTGAAAAGCTCTAGTTAATTTTTCTTAAGTTGTAAATAAATGTGAACTCAGATATGAGAATTGCTCCTTCTGAAAAGGAGTTTGGTGCCTGTCCTCACAGCAGATGCAGTAATTCAGAAACATAATCCCTGAAAATTCTTTGCTGCCATTTCTGGTGATTTCTTCTTATGTGGTGGTATAATTGCTTTTCCATCAGTTTCTGCCCAGGCAATTGAAAGAAAGATGGAAAGTATTTTCTTTTTACAGTAAAAATTTGCTCCTAGGAAGTCTTAACTCCTTAAAGCAAAGCATTACAAAAGAATGATAAATTGTACATTCTGTAATTACTGACTAAAATCCAGAAAACACATTTTTCTTTTACCAAAATAATTAAGCAAGTAAAAGAGAGCAAAATCTTCAATTCAGTCTTTCATACCACCAGAAAATAAACATAAAAGAGACTTAATGATTTTCATTTTCAGATTAATATATATATCATTAAATTTAATCAAATTCAAAACAGAGAAGCATTGGATCACAATGTCCATTTACTTACTTTTTTGGGTGTCTCTGGCCAGAAGTGCTTGCCCCCACAAAACAAAACAATTAGAGTTAAGGCCAGGATACCAAACACCAATCCACAAATCTTAAGTGATTTACATATCTTCTTGGGTTTAAAAGCTTCTGCCTAAACAAAGAACAGAGAAAATAAAACAATACACAATAATCCTTAGAATAGCAAGCCGTAATTCAAAGTCACCTTTGATTGCACTTTCTAATGTTCACATTGCTATACGATAAATAACCTCTGCAGCCATACTTCTGCTCAAAATGGAATAAATATTAATCAACTTACATTTAGAATGTGACAGTCCTCACAGTTCTCTGGAGGATTCTTGGCCATAGTCTCTCAGCACACAGTACGCTTTCCCGGCTTTGAGAGAACTGAGACCACTGCTGAGGTGGAGTTGCAAGTGAGTCGGCTAACTGATGCCAGAGGAGAAGCTGAATTTATATGGCTCAAATATGTCATACCAGAGCCTGAGGGAGCCCAGGGGGCTCCTGTGCTGCAATTTGTTACATGGATATACCCATATATGTATATAACTTCTGTGCACACAATTCAATCCAGAATGGCAAAGACAGGAGGTATAATGAAAACTATTGTTCTAGGGGTTGGTTTGGAAGGGGACCAAGTCTAGGACATGTTGAAATGATTTTTCACTATGAGCTTAAAATATCAGTGGCAATATATTCTGCATATTCCAGAACTAAGCAAACAAAACAAGAAGAGTAATGATATCCTGATTTCAATTCCATTCAATTTAGTAAATATTTATTGCAGGGATATTAAATGTCAGGAACTGTGCTTGGCATTGGAGAGTCAGAAATTAATAAGATATTGCTTCTTCCACTATGTTAAAGCTCTTTGAGGACTGAGATCAATATGTACTCAACTAATTATACTTAAAAACAGTCTTAAAAAAATTAAATATAAGTTTTCTCTCTCTTTTATCCTATTTCTCAGATTATTTTCCTTTCCTAGGTTCTCTTCCATAATCTGTTCCTTAATGTTGATATTCCTTGCGGTTCTATCCTTGATGATCTTATACACTTCTTAGATGATCTCAGTCACTCTTACAGTTTAAAATATCACTAATGTATCAATTATTTCCAAATCTGTGTTTAGCAGCCCATTTTATCTCTTGAATTTCAAAGCCATTTGAATATCTCTACCTGGGTATGCCTCAGAAATCTCAAATGCAACAAACATGTCTTGTGTCAAACTTCTTTTTTCAATAACCCCTTCTCCCACCTTACTTTCTTTCCTATATTCCTAATTTCAGTTGGTGGCTATATTAGTTTACTAAAGCTGCATAACAAAGTACCACAGACTAGGTAGTGTAAACAACAGAAATTTATATTTCACAGCTTTGGAAGTCCAAGATCAAAGTATCAGCAGAGTTGGTTTCTTCTGAGGCCTCCACCTTTGCCTTGTAGATGGCCTTTTTCATTTTCACATGACATTCTCCCTCTATGTATGTCTATGTCCTAATTTTCCTTCTTATAAGGACACTAGTCATATTGGATCACAGTCCATTCATAAGCTTTTAGTTTTTTTTAATTACCTCTTTAAAGGCCCTGTCTCCAAATACAGTCACATTTTTAGATAATGGGTATTAAGGCTTTAACTTATGAAATTGTTGGGGGAGTGCACAATTTAGCCCATAACAGTGGAACCATGACCCACCCAAGGCTCCAAAATGAGAAACCTGAGGTTTATCCTAGACTCCCCCTTCTTTCCCACATTCCCTTTATCTAATAAGTCACCAAGTTATGTTGATTCAAAATTCTTGTAGTTTTCAAAGTCATTGTTCTTTTCTATGTCAGTTGCTAAAGCCTTAGTTTATGTTGTCATCTTCTATGACAAGTTTCAAATGAATATCTATAACCCAGATTGCTTTATTAGGGCTCTAGACCCGTGTGTTCATCTAACCTCCTGAACATCTCCATTTAAATAGCCCACAGGCACCTTAATTACCAAACTGAAGTAATTATCTCCATTTCCAAATGCAGTCTTCCTTCTGTATTACCTCTCTCACTAAAAGACAAAATGATTAGTCTTTACATTAGAAACTTCCAAATGACCCTTAATTTCTTCCTCTTTTTGTTCACCCTCATGGCTAATCAATTATAAACATTGTCTCCAAATTATCTCACCAATCCTATTCTTTCCATCCTTAATTGTCACTACCTTAGTTGAGGTTCTCATAGTTATTTTTACTGTTGCAAGAGAAGCCTCAGTGATTTCCTTGCCTTTCATCCATTGCCTTCAAGGTGATCTTACTAAAACTAAAATCTAAGTATAATCTCTCCATTGTTTAAAATCCTGTCATGTCTATTGTCTTTAAAATCAAAGCTATTTATGGTAACATCATAGTCATTTCACAGCCTGGACCCTGCCTATCTCTCCAGCCTTGATTTTGGATAATTTTCTTCATAAAGATGGAGCCAAATGGTTCTCACAGCTGGGCAGGGCCATGGAGCATATACATGTGACTTCATCCACATCCTCATGTGTTGTAGGAAAATAATTTTCTAATTATTGAAGACATGATCATGAGTTAAATTTTTTTTTGTTTTTAGATTTTATTTATTTTTAGAGAGGGAAGGGAGGGAGGGAGAGAGAGAGAGAGAGAGAGAGAGAGAGAGAGAGAGAGAGAGAGAGAAACATCAGTGTGCGGTTGCTGGGGGACATGGCCTGCAACCTAGGAATGTGCCCTGACTGGGAATCGAACCTGTGATGCCTGGTTCGCAGCCCGCACTCAATCCACTGAGCTACACCAGCCAGGGCCTCATGAATTAAATTAATTATACAACTCATGATATACGAGGGGGACCCAAAGAAAAAACTAATTATCTTCTGAAGAGTGGGCCTCTTGTAGTACAAGCTTCCCTGGTTAGGTGAGTGTTCTAGGAACCCATCTGTATCAGTGTGCCAGCTGGCATTGTTGTGACAGGCTGCATTCTGCTTCAGCTAATATTGTTTGAAGACTCTTTCAGTGTGTTTGCCCTTTTTATGATGGGTAATTTATGAGTGCACGTGCCCACACCACGGTGAGTGTTCAGCCATTTTTGACTAAAAAAAGCATGACCCCTGTGTTCCATCCCCCCATTCACTTGATCTCACCCAGAGTAACCATTTTTTTATTTCCCAGTGAAAAAACATCTTCAAAGGCAAATGTTTTGCCAATGTGGAAGAGGTGAAACAAAAAAATTGTCAGAAACACTAAAAGGTGTCAAAATTGACAAGTCAAACTGTTTTGAGCAAGGAGAAAACATCTCAATAGGGATATTGCTTCAAATGGAGAGTACTTGGAAGGTGACTGGAGTTTAAGCATGTAAGGATAAATACAGAACATTTTTATAAATAAGTTCTGGGTCTTTTTGGGTCTCCTCTTATATATGTCATGATTCCATTTGTTGTACAATTCTTTGGCCAAGTTTAAAAAAATTATGAGCATGATCTCATGGAAAATCTATATTTACTATGTTATATGGTTCCTCCTCAACAGCATACTTACACCATGTTCCCAATGCCTTCCTTATACTTTATTGATACTGAGCTCCCCCTGCTTTTTCACACCAAGAGGATTTGCACATGCTATACTTTGTTTGGATTTCCCTTCCTCTTGTTGTCTACCTGGGAAATCCCATTTAGCTTTCAAATTCTGCCTAGAGGTACCAGTTCCTGAAACCCTTCCCTGGTCTCATCTCTATCACATCATTAAGTTCATTACTTTTTCCCATATTCTATTTTTGTATCTTGTTCATACTCCAAATTGTACTTTTTATAAAATTAGTTTTACGTGTTTTCCTCTTGAACAGATTTTGAGATCTTTTCAAACATCCCTTATTTGTTAAAAGGGTTAAATTAAAATAGATGTCAAAGCAATGTGCCATAGAAGCATAAAGGGAGAAGTGATTAATTTTGATTCAGGAGAGCAGGGAAAATGGCACAAAGCCCATGAAATTTCAGTAGATTGTCCATTATTACTACTGTTTATTCAGTGCCCTCTCTGTGGCAGGCACTGTTACAGGGTCTGAATACATATTTAGTAGTGGAAAATACAAACATAGTCCCTGACATTATAGAGTTCAGAGTCTAGTTTGGGAAATGGAAGTTAAACTAAAGGGAGAAAATCCTATAAATAAATTAAAAACATAAATTATAAAACATACTAAAAAGGAAAAGTTCAAGGGGCTATGAAAATACCTAATTTGGATTGGGGAGGTCAGAGAAGCCCATGCTGAGGAGCTGTCCCTTAAGCTTAGACTGGAATAATGAGTAGAATTTAGCTGGTGAAGAGTGGGGAAAAGATTATTTCAGGCAGAGAGAAAAATACATGCAAATAGCTTGAAACAGAAAAGAAGTTGTGTTTGAAGAGTAAAGGTAGGGTTGTAATACAGCAAATGAGGAGAAAAGTTGCTTGAGATAAAGCTGAAGAGGAGGAAGGAACCATATCACACATAATTGTATCTATTAGGACTGTTTTTGGCTGCATGTAACAGAAACCAAGTTATGGTAATTTAACAAAATTAAGGAGTTTATTTTTCTGACATAATGTAGTTTCAATGTCAGCAGTCCAGAGCTCACACAAGTTCTATGTTTTTGTTCCAAAATCCTTTGAGCATGGCTTCTCTTTTCATGCTTCTAAGATGGTTATTAGACCTCCAGGCAAGGAAACAGGAGAGAATGCAAAAGGCAAAAGACATGTGACTGCTGAGTCTGTCTTTGCATCAAGAAAGAAACAGTTTTCCTGGAACCCCTATCCCAAAGACTTTTCCTTATCTTGTCCGTCAGAACTAGGTTGTATGACCACCCTTAGTTAATCATGGAATTTGGAGAGGTTTTTTTTTTTTTTTTTTTCAACTCAGCCTATCTCTACTCCTAAAAAACTTACTGGTTTTGTTATAGAAGGGGAAAACATTGAGGAGGCAACTTCCAGTTTCTCTCACAATGGCCATGGGAAGAGCCTTAAAGTTTATTCTAACAACAATAAGAATTCACTGAAGGGTGCAGGGAAAATACACAGTTCCTTTTATGTTTATTAGCATCCCCATGGCTGTTGTAAGGGTGCAAGAATTATAAAAGGTTGATGAGTTAGGAGGTAATTTCAAGAGATGTTGGTGGCTTGAACTAAGGAAGTGGTAATGGAATGGAGAGAAGCAGATGAATTTAAGATACTTGCTAAAGATTATATATACAGGGTGAGAGAAATGGAGGAATGAAAATGATTCATCTGTCTATGGTTTATACATTAGGGTATAAAGTGGTGCTATTCTTTGGGATTAGTAAATACAGAGGAGGACCAGTTTAGAGTGATGAGTATGGTTTTGTACATGTTGAATTTCAGTGTGCATAAAACTTACAATAGGAGACGTCTAGGTAACTGTTGGATATATGTGTCTGAAGCTAAGAAGAAAGGCATGGAGTAAAAATACATATTTGGGAGCCATTTGCTATAGACAGTGTTCAAAGCTATGGTAGTTGATGTTAGGGCCTAGAAAGAGATTGAAGAATAGAAAGAAAAAGAGGCTCAAGAATGAGCCCGAAACCAGAAAAGCCAGTGTTCATGCTGCCTGTTACCTATCACATCCAATGAGCAGAGACAGGGATTGAATCTTCAGGGGCAATTTATTCAGATGGTTGGTGATCTAAGAAGATGGCAGGTTTGTACCCAAACACACCGTCTTAAATTCCTTTTAAATTGACCCTTTTTATTTTCATTTTTTAAAATTACTAATGACTTTATCAAGTTATACTTGACATATGATATATGTGTGTGTTTAAACTGTACAATTTGATGTTTTTACATGTGTGTACACTTAGGAAACCAGCACTAGAATCAAAATAATAAATATATTCATCAACCCCAAATGTCTCCACATACCTCTGCAGTCTTCTCTTTTACTACCTCCCTGTCTTCTACTCCACATTGGAATGATACACATATATTCTTTTTTTCTCTGGCTTCTTTCATTCAGCATGATTATTTTAAGATTCACTCATACTTTTGTGTGTAACCAACTGCTCATTATGTTTTACTTTGTAAATCACATATCTGATAAATATTCCATCAAGAAGATTTATGAAGAATTATTGTTTTAATTTAATTTCTTTCTCTTGGGTATCAGATTAATGCTTGAGGATGCGAGGGAGATCTGGCTGCAACATCTATCACTGCAACCAGGGTTGACTCTGCTGATCTGGCTGGCTAGGCGGATGACTCCTTCCTTCCTCACCAATCCATGTGCATTCCTCCTGAAGCTGCATGCTCGGTTGAAGAGGATGACCTTCCCAACTAGAGGAGAGGACCAGCCTTTGGTCAAGGGTATACAAGTAACTGTGCTCCCCTGCTGGAACCTTCAAAACAAACTCTCAAGGTTAATGCTTGCCTTATTGATTTTCTTAAAGGACCTGTTTTTGGTTTCATGAATTTTCTCCATTGCTTTTCTCTTTTTTAACCATATGGGAAAATGCATTTGCAAATGATACCTTGGATAAGATTTGATCTCCAAAATATATAAAGAACTCACATGACTCCACTCCAGGAAGACAAACACCCCAATTAAAATATGGGCAAAGGACCAGAACAGACACTTCTCCAAGGAGGATATACATGGGGCCCAGAGACATAGGAAAGGATGCTCAGAATCACTAGCCATCAGAGAGATGCAAATTAAAACCACAATGAGATCCCCCTTCATGCCGATCAGAATGGCTATCATAACCAAATCAAGAAACACGTGCTGGAGAGGTTGTGGAGAAAAGGGAACCCTAGTACACTGTTGGTAGGAATGCAGACTGGTGCAGCCACTGTGGAAAACAGTATGGAATTTCCTCAGAAAACTGAAAGTGGTATTGTCTTTTGACACAGCAATTCTACTGCAGGGATTATGCCCTAAGAATCCCTAAAAATCAATTCAAAAGAACCCATGTGCCCAGAGTTCTTAGCAGCACAATTTACAATAGCCAAGCCCTGGAAGCAACCTAAGTGCCCATCCATAAATGAATGGATCAAAATATACGGTATATTTACACAATGGAATACTATGTAGAAGAAAGAAAAAATGAACTCCCACCCTTCTCAACAGCATTGATAGATCTGTAGAGAATTATGCTGAGTGAAATAAGCCAAATGGTGAAATACAAATACCATATGATTTCACCTATCAATGGAAACTAATCAACAAAAGAAACAAGCAAGCAAAATAGAACCAGAGACATTGAAATAAAAAAAACATGAAAGTAGGGAAGACCGGCATTCATGCTGCTTGTCACACACTGAACCCAATACGCAGAAGCAGTGATTGAATCTTTAAGGGTCTTTTATTCAGATGGCTGGCAATCCTAGAAGATGGAGGATCATACCCTAATGGACTGTCTTACATTTTCTTTCAAGCCTGCCTTTTTATAACAAAGAACAAAGTGCAGTGAGGGGTTTTGAAATTCAGGGAAAATTAGATTAAAAAACTGTAGCATTCTGGTCCTGGGAGGTTAGGTATCCCCTCACCCCTGAGGGGTATATGTCTCTCCCTGGAACACAATCGCTCAGCTGTCTCCAGTTGTGTCCCAAGCAGTGGTCTTTAGCTGTGCCCCAAGAGGTTGGCTGTCTCTCTGGGGAGTCAGGGTGGGCCTTATCTACAGTTACTGAAACAATAGCTTTAACATATGCATTACCTACTAGGCTTACTAACCATTTACCTTAAACCAAAATCATCTAATTCTTGAGTCCCCTATCAAACAAACTGGTGGTAACCAAAGGGGAGCGAGGGAAGGGTTGTCAAGGAACATGTATATAGGACACATGGACAAAGCCAAAGGAGGATAGAATTGGGGGTGGGAGGAGGGGATGGGTGGGGAAGGAGGAGTTGTGTGGGGAAAATGATGACAACTGTACTTGAACAACAATAATAAATTGAAATGTGTTTTAAAATTAAAAAAACAAACAAACAAAAAACAACCCTTTCATGAGAAGAAAAGTGTAGATAAGGGGTTTGGAATTCAGGAGAAAGTTAATTAGATAAAAGCTGCAGCATTCTTTCATCTGTGTCCTGGGCAGTGGTCTTTATCTGTCTTGTGTGGTGAACATCTTACCTGGAGTACAATGGCTCAGACACCATCTTGATTGCTTGCAGTCCCCCTGATGCACAAAGACAGAACCTGCTGTGGTCTCCTGGAGTCAAGGTGGGTCATACATTCAGTTCCTGAAACAATAGCTTTTTACATGCATTGATTACTAAGCTTATTAGCTATTACATATTAGAATTTTCCCTCATTTTAGCCCCTCATCAAGCCCCTGGGAATCTTCAGTTATATATGAATATTTAAAAACATACTTTTGGAATGACTTTCATGTTTTGTGTAAAAAAAGGTACATACTTATTTGTGCTCGCTTCGGCAGCACATATACTAAAAAAGGTACATACTTATTTAAAAAACAGCAAGCAATACTTAAAAAGTGCAAAAAAGAGAAAAAAATCCCTTCAAATTGTCCCCAACCAGGAATAACCATTATCAAACCTCAGTTTCCTTATCTAAGTAAAGAAGAATAGAAATAGTATCTCTTTATGAGATTGTTGTGTTAACTTAATGGGATAATCCATTTAAAGTGCTTACTCTGCTACCTGCCAGAGAGTAAACCCTTTATAAACATTGCCTGTTAAGAGTAATAAACATTATTCTGGACATCACTTACAGTATACAAAATTAGTAAATGGATATTTATATATATTTATATAAATATATTATAAAATATATTTATATTATTTATATATATATAAACTTAATACCAATAGTATTTGTAAATGGTAAAATACCAAATAGTATTTTAAAATGTATATTTTTAACCACTTTAATTAAACCAAATAAAAATCAAAGTGAAAGTAAATAAACTGGTAAATTTCAGATAAATGTTTCTTACTTCTCAAAAGATGTAGTTCCTAAAAGACTATTTTAAAGTTAAGCTAAAAGATTTGTAGAAGAGTTTGTAGGCATTATATTTTTATCTCTATGTTTCAATTTTTGATAGCATTGCCTGATTATCTGGATAGTTAAGAGCATAGCTTCTGGAGATAGTGTGGTTGGATTTAAGTTCTTCCACTTACTATCTACAAGGTAGGTAAATTATTTAATTTCTACATGCCTCAGTTTTCTCATTTCTAGAATAAGGATTACAAAGTGCCTACTTCATTGGGTTGTTGCGAGGAATAAAAAAATTAAAACATATAAAATGCTTAGCACATTGCTTGGTATATAATAAACTATTATCATAAATATGAGGATGTAAGCCCCCTTGTACTTCTTTCACCTCCTGATTTTATTAGCTATATTGTTATTTTTACCTTCCCATATTTTATAACATTGACATTTTGTTCTCCACCTAGAGTTCTCTAAGTTGTTTGGTCTTGGTTCTGTGTTTAAAGGGTGAAGAGGTGAGAGGATTAAGAAGTACAAATAGGTAGTTACAGAATAACCATGGGGATGTAAAGTACAATATAGGAAATGGAGTAGCCAAAGAACTTAGACACATGACCCATGGACACAAACAATTGTGTGAGGACGGCCTTAGGAAATGGGGGGTGTTGGGTGGAAAAAGGCAAAGGTATAAAAATTGGGACAACTGTAATAGCAAAGTCAATAAACATAATTAAAAATAAAAAAATAAAAAAATACATGATCTTCCAAAAACATTCACACAATTGCTGCTTGATTTTGCCACTTAGAAAATTATCACAGACATCTTTCCTTGCCAATTCTTTATAGGTAAATAATGTTATATATACAATAGAACATACTATAATTTATTAAACTGGTTACCTATTGATGGATTTAGGTTACCTCTAGGTTTTTTTGTTTTTGCTTCAATAAGTCTACTAAATACTTTATAAATGTTTTGCCCTCTTCTGCAAGTATTTCCATAGGGTAGAGTCTTAGTAGGGTGTATTAGTTTCCCATGGATGCCATAAATAACAAGAAACATGGTGGCTTAAAACAAAATAAATTTATTCTTTCACAGTTCTTCCTTGTCCTTTCCTAGATACTCATGGCTCTGGGCAATCCTTGCTATTCCTTAGCTTATAGTTACATCATTGCAATCTCCGCCTTTGTCTTCACATGGTCTTCTTCCCTCTGTGTGGGTTTGTGTATCTCCAAATTTCCTTTATCTTATGAGGATGGCGGTCATTAAATTTAAGCTGAAAAAATATATATTATTTTAACTGTAGTCATCTTAGTATGTCTTCTATGAATTGCTTGTTAATATCCCTTGCCTAATTTTGTGGGGTTTTTAATGACACTGAAGGAAAAAATTGAAGAAGAGACAAGTGGAAGCACATACCGTGGTCATAGATAGGAAGAATTAACATCATTAGAATGTCCATACCACTGAAAGAAATCTATATAATCAACTCAATTCTTATCAAGATACCAATGGTGTATTTCACAGAAATTTAATAAATATTTCAAAAATTTATATGGAATCACCAAGATCCTGAATAGCAACAGCAATATGGAGAAAGAAGAAAGTTGGAGGAATCATGCTTCTTAATATCAAACTATACTATAAGGCCATAATAATCAAAACAGCATTGTATTGACATAAAAACAGACACATAGAACAATGGAACAGATCAGAGAGCCCAGAAATAAACCCCTGCCTTTATAGTCAATTAATATTTTCCAGGGAAAGCAAGCATATACAATTGGCTAAAGTTAGTTTATTCAATAAATGGTGCTGGGAAAGGTGAACAGATAAGTACAAAGAAATGAAACTAGACCATCTTCTTACACCACACACAATAATGAACTCAAAATAGATTAATGACTTAAATGTTAGACTCTAACCCACAAAAAACCCTAGAAGAAAATGTAGGCAGTAAAACTCAGACATTGCTTGTAACAATATTTTTTCTGATATATACTGTTAGATAAGAGAAACAAACAAACAATAAACAAATGGGACTACAGCAAACTAAAAAGTTTGTGGATAGTATGTTTTTTTAGGATTCAGTTGTTGATAGTTGTGAATTTGTTACCCTTTAATGTTCATAGTTTTGATCTTCTTCTTTTTCTTAAGTACCAGTAAGTCCTTTTTAACATTTCATGTAATAATGGCTTGGTGATGATGAACTCCTTTAGCTTTATGCAGGCTTAAGAAGCATAATTGGTAGGTACAAAATAGACAGGGGGATGTCAATAATAGTACAGGAAATGGAGAAGTCAAAGAACATATATGCATGGCCCATGAACATGAACTAACAGGGGACTGCTTGCAGAAAGGGAGGTACTGGGCAGATGGAGGCAAAGGGGGAAAAACTGGGACAATTGTAATGGCATAATCAATAAAATACATAAAAAAACTAAAAAGTTTTTGCATAGCAAAAGAAACCATCAACAAAATAAAAAGACAATTTGCTGATTGAAATAGCAAATTTACTGATATATCTGATAAAGTGTTAATATCCTAAATTTATAAAAAACTTATAAAACTCAACACCGAACCCCACCTTCTGACCACTCAACTTACAATTGGGCAAAGGACCTGAATAAACACTTTTCCAAAGAGGACATACAGATGGCTCATAGACATATGAAAAGATGCCCAACATCACTAATCATCAGATATGCAAAATAAAACAACAATGAGATATCATCTAACACCTGTCAGAATGACTATCATCAAATCAACAAGAAACAAGTGCTGGGGAAGATGTGGAGAAAAGGGAACCTTCATGCAGTGTTGGTGGGAATGTAGATTGGTGCAGCCACTTTGGAAAGTAGTATGGAGTTACCTCAAAAAATTAAAAAGGGAACTGCCTTATGATCCAGCAATTACAAATCTGGGTATTTATCTGAAGAAACCCAAGACACTAATTTGAAGGAATATAGGCACCCCTATGTTTACTGCAGTGTTATTTACAATAGCCAAGTTTAGGAAGCAGCCCAAGTCTCCATCAGTATACATAATGGAATACTACTTGGCCTTAAAAAATAAGAAAATTTTACCATTTGTGATAGCAAAGATAGACTTGGAGAACATCATGCTAAGTGAAATAACCCAGTCAGAGAGAGACAAATACAATATGATTTCACTTATATGTGGAACCTAATTGAACAAACTAAACTAACAAGCAAAATAAAGACAGAAAAACTCATAGATAAAGAGCAAGCTGACAGCTTAGGGGGTGGTTAGGGAGTGGAGAGATTGAGCAAAAAAGACAAAGGACTCATGGACATAGACAACAATGTGGTGATTGCAAGGGGGCAGTGACTTGAGGTGGAAGAAGGGTAAAGAGTGCCAATGATAAGAAAAGAGTTACAATAAAATAAAATTTAAAAAAATGACTATGTCCTTAAAAATATTGTCCTTTTTATTTTTTAAATTTGTTTTTATATTTTATTTATTTATTTTTAGAGAGAGAAAGGGAGGAAGAAAGAGAGGGAGAGAAACATCAGTGTGTGGTTGCCTCTTGAGCACTCCCTACTGAGAACCTGGCCCACAACCCAGGTCTGCGTCTTGACTGGAAATCGAACCAGTGACCCTTCGGTTCACAGGCCGACACAGAATCCACTCAGCCAGACCAGCCAGGGTCTGTTCTTTTTAAATTTGATCTTTTTATTGAAATATAATTCACAAACCATAAAAGCACAGCAGTTAAAATAGTATAATTCAGTGTTTTTTAGTATATTCAAGAGTTGTATAGCTATTATCATTAATTCCAGAACATATTTATCACCCTCAAAAGAAGCTCTATATCCATTACCAATCACTTTCCAGTTCTCCCTGCCCCTGACAGCCAGTAATCTACTTTTTGTCTTTATGACTTTGCCTATTCTAGATGTTTCATATAAATGAAATTATATGTTGTGACCTTTTGTGTTTGACTTCTTCATTTAGCATAGCGTTTTCAAGTTTTGTTCATATAGTAGCACATATAAACATTCCATACTTCTTTATTGCCTAACAATATTCCATTGCATGAAAATGCTACATCTTGTTTAATCATTCATCAGTAGGTGGACATTTGTTTTGTTTCGACTATTTGGAATAATATTGCTATGAACATTCATGTACAAGATTTTGTATGAATATATGTTTTAAAATTACCTTGGATATATATGTGGGAATGGAATTTGGGTAATTTCGTAACTCTATGTTTAACTTTCTGAGGAACCACCAAACTTTTTTTCACAGTGGCTGCACTATGTATATTCTCACCAGCAATGTATGAGGGTTCCAATTTCTCCACATCATTACTAAAAATTGTTATTGTCTTTTTCTTTTTTTTAAAAAAAAATTTTATTTATTTA
The DNA here is from genome assembly GCA_004024845.1 of Tonatia bakeri. Taxonomy (NCBI): domain Eukaryota; kingdom Metazoa; phylum Chordata; class Mammalia; order Chiroptera; family Phyllostomidae; genus Tonatia; species Tonatia bakeri. The sequence continues at coordinate 157,563 of PVIA01003349.1, forward strand.
TTTTTTTAGAGAGGGAAGGGAGGGGGGGAGAGAGAGAGAGAGAGAGAGAGAGAGAGAGAGAGAGAGAGAGAGAGAGAGACATCAATGTGCGGTTGCTGGGAGACATGGCCTGCAACCTAGGCATGTGCCCTGACTGGGAATCGAACCTGCGATGCCTGGTTCGCAGCCCGCGCTCAATCCACTGAGCTACACCAGCCAGGGCTTGTTATTGTCTTTTTCATTATTATCATAACCATCATAGGGGGTGTGAAGTGGTATTTCATTGTGGTTTTGATTTGCATTTCCCTAATCATTATTGATGTTGAACATTTTTCATGTACTTATTAGCCATTTGTATATCCTTTTCAAAGTCTATTCAAATATTCCACCCATTATTAAATTGGGCTGTCTTTATTTCAATGGATTTTCTTTTAGAATTATAGTGTTTTATTTCTTTATGAGCATCATTTCTTTGTCATGCCAGGTGTGGACCAGCTTCTGAAGTTTTATTTGTGCTTTCAATGGCCGAAAAATCTGCGAGTTACTTTAGTGAAGTTGTTCATCTGCTTCACTTCCTCTGAGACACATTCATCCTTCATGCCACAACCACTTTCTTCACTTAGTTCTTCTGGCTGCATATCCAGCACTACTTCTTGAATGGAGGCAGTGTCAATTTCCCATAGTCATCTACATCTTCTAGAACTCCATTTACATACCATCCACATCCTGCAGTTTTTTTGCAGTTATCTTGCACTACTGTGCAGGCCAGGACTATCTGTAATTCTTGGAATCTGGGTGCAAATTTCACAGTAGCACCCTTAACCTGAGTTTGCAGTTTCACCAGATGCTTTAAGGTTAATGAATTCATGGAGACTTCTGAAAGGATACAACCAATCTTTACTGGCAGTACAATGTTCTTTTTGTCTCCTTGTAACTACCATCTCCTTCAATGTAGCACTAAGATACCTTGGCCTGAATGCTAGTGAAACCAATTGGGATTTGTTTTTCATTACTGTTCTCAGTCTAAAGTAGAAGAAAATGCTCCAATTCACCATAAACAGCTTTCTCTTCCTACTGCAACTTATACTAAAAGCAACTTTGCCTTACTTTTTATATTCATCAGGCTTTTAAAATATGGTTTGTATTGTAGCTTCATGTAGGCCTAGGTCTCTCCTTGTCCTTTGCTTTGCTGTCACCATTTCCAGATCTAACCACATCCACTTTCACTTCCAGCATTATCACTTTTTACTTCCTTACTGCTGTCACCTTTGTTGACCAATTCCCTCTTTGATTATCCATTTTTATAAAATGTCTTACAGGTTTATAACTTATTAAATAAATATTTGATTCCTGATCAAATAAAACAGACAAATGATTTTATTAAGAAAAACACCCTACAATTTTATTCCTCCTCTGCATATTTTGAGTCATTTTCCAAGACCCAGGAATCCTTTTCTGACATCTCCAAGAATGTAATTCCTTGAGCTGAGTCTTTCTGGCTGGAACCTGGACAAAGTAAACAAAAAGGGGAAAAAGAAGCAATGTTGCTTGAAAATGTTCAAATCATTATTTTGAGCCGTGTAAGCTTATTTACTTCTTAATTTCCTCATTGTTTCAAAGGGTCTTGCAAAAAAAAGTGTTGAATTAAAAGTTGACACCTTCTCTTATTAGACTCGTTTATGCCTCTTTGGGGTCACATACCTATGCCTGACCATATCAACAGCTCCTACATTACCTCTACATTTGGAAACTCAATGTTCATTGTGACACTCTGCTCTGCATTCTCAGGCTTGGCCTCACAAGAATAGCGATGGCACTGTATTTAACCACAGCAGGTGAAAAGAGAAAAACAAGCCAGTTACAGCAAAATCCCCTAACCATCCTCAGACAGAGCTCAATTAGTTTTAAGTGATTTTTGTATATGTTCTGAATACAAATACTTTCTTGGGCATATGATTCATAAATATTTTTTCCATTTTATGGCTAGCTTTATTATTTTTTGATAATATCCTTTGATACAGAAAAATTTTAATTTTGATTCTGGCCAAGATGGAAGTGTAGGTAGATACATTTTGCTCCCTTCCACAGCCAAAAGAAAGATAACAACCACTTTAAAAACAAAAAACAACTAGAAATGCCAGAAAATTGACTGTATGAGAAATTTCAACAACCAAGGAGTTAAAGAAGAAATATTCATCCAGACTGATGAATATCAGGAGCAGAGATGGGCAGCTGGGACAGAGATGACATATAGCAAGGCAGCAGCAGGAGGACCAAGCAGCTGTGGCAGTGGCTGGCTGACCAGGGCAGGCAAGGTGGTGACTTGAGGACCATGCAGTCCCACCTTTGCATGAAGATAAATGGGGAGGAACAACTGGTGAGCGAAACAGACTGCACAACCCAGGGTTGTGGAGTGGGACAAGAAATCTTCAAAACATCTGTCTGTAAAAAACTCTGGGGGTTGTGGCAGTGGGAAAACCCGCCAGTCTTACAGGAGAGTCTATTGGAAGGGCCCATGGGGACCTAGAATGTACACAAGCCCGCCCACTTAGAAATCAGCACCAGAACATTGTGATTTGCTTGTGGGTAGTGGAAGAAGTGACTGGAAGTGGGGCAAGAGCTGAGCAAGTGGCATTGTTCCCTCTATGAATCCTGCCCCACAGAGAGTGAAGTGAGTTGCCCCAATTTTTCAAATACTTAAGGCTCTTCCCCTTACAATGTAACAGGTACACTGAGACAATGAAATATGACACAAATGAAAGAACATATAAAAACCCCAGAAGAAGAACTAAGTCATGAAGAGATAGCAAATCTATCAGATGCAGAGTGCAAAACACTGGGGATTGCAATGCTCAAAGAAATGGTGGAGTATGGTAGCAAAATAAAGAAAGATGTAAAGGCTATGCAAAGTGAAATAAAAAAATAAACAAGGAAACAACAGTGAAGAGAAGAAAACCATTACTCAAATCAATGATTTGGAACAAAAGGAAGAAATAAATATTCAACCTGAACAAAATGAAAAAACAAGAATTGAAAAAAATGAGGAGAGGCTTAAGAACTTCTGGGATAACTTTAAGTATTACAACATCCAAATCATAGGGGTGCCAGAAGGAGAAGAGGAAGAGCAAGGAATTAAAAACTTATTTGAACAAATAATGAAAGAAGTTTTCCCTAATCTGGCAAAGGAAATAGACTTCCAGGAAGTCCAGGAAGCTCAGAGAATTCCAAAGAAATTGGACCCAAAGAGGAATACACCGAGGCACATCATAGTTAAATTACCCAAGCTTAAAGATAAGGAGGGAATCTTAAAAGTACCAAGAGAAAAGGAGACAGTTACCTACAAAGGAATTCCCATAAGATTATCAGTTGATTTCTCAAAAGAAACCTTACAGGCAAGAAGGAGATGGAAAGAAGTATTCAAAGTCATGAAAGGCAAAGACCCACATCCAAGATTACTCTATCCAGCAAAGCTATCATTTAAAATGGAAGGGCAGATAAAGTGCTTCTCAGATAAGGTCAAGTTAAAGGAGTACATCATCACCAAGCCCTTATTTTATGAAATGTTAAAGGGACTTATCTAAGAAAAAGAAGATCTAAAATATGAACAGTAAAATGACAACAAACTCACAATTATCAACAACTGAACCTGGAAAAAAACCCCAAACAAACAAACTACGGAAACAACTAGTATAGGATCTGAATCACAGAAATAGAGATCACATGGAGGGTTATCAGTGGGGAGGGGAAGGGGGAAATGGGGGAAAAGGTACATGGAATAAGAAGCATAAATTGTAAGTACAAGCCCTGGCTGGCATAGCTCAGTGGATTGAGCGTGGGCTGTGAACCAAAGCATAGCAGGTTCGATTCCCAGTCAGGGCACATGCCTGGGTTGCAGGCCACGGCCCCCAGCAACTGCACATTGATGTTTCTCCCTCTCTTTCTCCCTCCCTTCCCTCTCTAAAAATAAATAAAATCTTTTAAAAAACGGTAGGTACAAAATAGACAGGGGGAAGTCAAGAATAGTATGGGAAATTGGGAAGCCAAAGAACATACATATATGACCCATGGATATGAACTAAGGTGTGGGAATGCTGGTGGGAGGGTGGCTGCAGGGAGGAGGGGAATAAAGAGGAGGAAAAAATGGAATAACTATAATAGCATAATCAATAAAATATACTTCAAATAAAATAAAAATAAATTAATTAAAATATTTAATTTTGATGAATTCCAACATAAATATATGTTGCTTGTGCTTTTCGTGTCCCCCTTAAAATTCTATTGCCAAATACAAGGTCCTAAATATTTATCTTTATGTTTTCTTCTAAAATTTTTATACTTTTAGTTATTACATTGAGGCCTTTGACCTATTTTGAGTTAATATTGTATATGGTGTGAAGAAGGGATCCAAATTATTACTTGTGCTTGTAGATAGGGAATTTTCACTTCACCATTTGTTGAATAGACTGTTCTTTCCCATTGAATGGACTTGGCACCCTTGTCAAAAATCAATAAACCATAAAGGTCTGGGTCTATTTCTGCACTCTCAATTTTATTCCTTTGGCCTATATGCCCATTATTTATGCCAGTATCACACTGTTTTGACTACTGTAGCTTTGTAGTAATTTTTAAACCAGAAAGTATGAGTACTTCAACTTTGTTCTTGTTTTTCAAGATTGTTTTGGCTGTTATGGGTCCCTTGAATTTACATGTAAATTTTAGGATCAGTCTTACAATATCTGCCACAGGGGCAGTTGGGACTTTGATAGGAGTTTCTTTGAATCTACAGATTAATGTGGGTAGTATTTCCTTCCTAATATTAACTTTTCCAATTCATAAACATGTAATTAGGTCTTCTTTAAAGCATTAAATTATAATTTTCTAGTTTCCAGCCTACAATTTTACATTTCTTTGGTTAAATTTATTCCTAAGATTTTATTCTTTTTGATGCTATTGTAAATGAAATTGTTTTCTTAATTTCATTTTTAGATCATTCATTGCTAGTATAGAAACACAAGTGGTTTTTGTATATTTATCTTGTATCCTGAAACTTTGTTAATCTTGTTAATTATTTCCAGTAATTTTAATGGACTTTTAAAGTTTTTCCACTGTAAGATCATGTCACCTGAAAATATAGTCTAATGTATTCCTTTTCAATTATGATTCCTGTTACTTTTTTTTTCTTTGCCTAATATCCCTGGCTAGATCTTCCAGTAAATCTATTAGGTTTGCAAATTCAGCTTGGGACATAATGATTTAGAGGTGATTGGGTACCATTCCAATGGAGAAGTCAAGTAGATGATTGATTATTCAGGTCAGGAGAGAAATCTGATCTGGAGATTGAGATTTAGTAGATGTTAACATAGAGATGTTGGTTGAAGCCTTTTGAAAAGATGACCTTGCTCAAGAAGAGTGTTTACAATGAAAAGAGGGCCTGGAACAGAAATTAATATGCTATAAGTAATAGGAATAGGAAGAAGAGATCAGAGAGGAAACTGAGTAGTCAGTGCCAGAAAAATGAAGAGTTACATCATGATAACATGATGTCATGGAAGTCAAGGGAGAAAGTTTCAAAAAAGTAAAAGTGGTCATTAGTGTGGAGGATATAAAATGTTTTAAATGTTACTGAAAAGTTTAGTAAAATAATGTCTGGGGTAGATTAGAGCATGTTCAAATGCTCAAGGAACCAAATAAATAAAATTGATGGTGAGGATACTAAAGACAGAGAGAATAATCAGAAGCTTATATTTATTTTGGTCAATAAATTCTATGTTTGGATTTGGATTATACCTGGATTTTCTCTGTATATTGTTTATGTCCTTTTGATGTGGTGGAAAACTCACTGTAGGTGAGTTTTTGATTGAAGGACTTTGTTCTAGTGGGTCATAGAAGAGGCTTGATCTATTCTCTCCACCCAAGAGTTTCTCAAAGGATGCTTTGACTTGCATTAGAATCACCATCAATACTTTAAAAAAATACAGATTAGTAGGTGTAATCACAGACCTACTGGATCACAATCCCAGGAATGGTACTGTAGGAAATGCATTTTAACAACTTCCCTCAGATCATTCTTATGCATACCTAAATTTGAGAAACTTGGTTATGAAAGAGTCATCTTTTAATAGTTAATTAACCTGACTCATTTACTCCAATGTAACAGAGAACAGACATTCCCAAAAGAGAAGCTGGTTATAGAAAAATGAGTTTATTTGGCTATTTTTGTGTATATGGATGGGTGCAAGCCCTTATAGAATGTTTGCTAAGTGTCAAACATTCTGGTATGTACCAATGATATCATCATGTTTGGCTAAAACAATGGTGCCTATCCTGTGTAGGTTGCTGCATGGTGTTAAGGTCTTTCATTGGTGAAATTCCATCTTTTTATATTTTTCATCCATTAAGGTCAAGATTCCTTGCTTTGAAATTTCCTTAAAAAAATAAAAGTGGAACTGCCTTTTAATCCAGTGATTCCATTGCTGGGAATATACCCTAAGAATTTTGAAACACCAATTCAAAAGAAGTGATGCACCCTTGTATTTATAGCAGTGCTATTTACAATAGTCAAGATTTGGAAACAGCTTAATTACCAATCAGTAGATGAGTGGATAAAAAAACTGTGATACACTTACACAATGGAATGCTATGAAGCAGCAAAAAGAAGGAATTCTTACCTTTTGTGACAGTATGTGTGGAACTAGAGACTATTATGCTAAGTGAAATAAGCCAGTTGGTGAAAGACAAATACCATATGACCTCACTTATAAGTGGGATGCAATAGACAAAATAAACTAATGATCAGAATAGAATCAGAGGCATAGAATCATGGAACAGACTGACAGTTGTAAGAGGGGTGGAGAGAGGAGAGAACCAATTGAAAGAAGGTGAAGGGATTAGTCAAAGAACATATATGAATGACCCATGGACATGGAAAATGGTGTGGTGATTGACTATAGAAGTGGGAGTTTGGCTGGATGGAGGGGGGTAAAGGGGAAAAACTGGAACAACGATAATAGCATAAACAATAAAATATTTAATAAAAAAGACTCCTTTCAGCCTATTCTGTACCCTCTTTGATCAGTAACTATATCGACCTGAAAAAAAGGACAGTTCAAGGGTGGAAATTGACCACCTAATCCAAGTATTCAGGTCCTTTGTAAAATCACTGACCTATATTTAACAATATCCAAATCTATTGCTAGGTTGATAACTGCATCTCATATTTTTTAGCCTCATGCTTCTTTCCATTTTTCTTTGTGTACTGTCTTCTGTTTTGACCAACCAATTAGTCTCTTTTTTGCTTCCTTATTTACTTCATGTGCTCATTCACAGAATATGTTTTCTTTTATTGATCATAGCATACAGAAAAGTTGGGACTAAAATTACCATAGAGATTTTCTACTAGAGCCCTTATTTTTACAGATAGGAAAACTGAAGACCTGAGCTATGAAACAACTGCCTAAAGTAACACAGCTAGCTGGTTAATGACCCAGGTAGGACCAGCCTCTGGGACTTCTGATTCCTTTTGCAGACATCTGTCCACTATAACAAGGATAGTTATCCTCAGAGAAGATAAACTCATAATTTTTCATACATTCTTCAAGCAGGACCAGATCTGTGGTGGAAAAGGAAGAACTGAAGGAAAATAGTGAACTTCTTTTTAAGGTTAGTCTGTTAAAGAGATTTCTTTCAACCACTGTGTTAGTTTTCATTTTTTCCTTCTTCTCTGCCAGAAACAATAAAACGACTGCTGTGGCAATGAGACCAAGGGAAGGTATTATACTTAAATCTGAATTTAAATGATTTACAATTGAGTGGGAAGACTGGTGTACTGGATGTACCAGGCTATTTCTGAATGCCACAGACTAGCCATGTGACCTTCATCAAATCATGATGAGACTGTCACTCAGTTTCTTTATTTTACAAGGAGGACTCCACTCAGAATACTTAGGTAGAAACCAATGAGAAAGCAGTGGTTTAAGAAAAAAGAAGTTATTTATATTCAAGAGGTGTTATCTCTAGGCTACTTAATGAATGCTTTTTATAAAGGATAAGGTTGAGGCATAGCTAGGTGGCTGGATTCCTCACTGCCTCATCTTGTGACTTGATTAATATTCACTTTTGAAAACTTAAAAAAATCTCCAAGATGAATAGAATATTGTAGTTTAAAATGGGGGGAAAGCTGGAGTAAGAGAAGATATTTTTCTTCCTACTGATCTTTTTTCTTTCTAAATAAGCTATTTGCATATTACTAAAAGAGTCATTAGAAAGTGAACATGAAAGGGAAATCCAGAAAACAATAAAATCATTCAAAAAGAATTTGACAAAAGAACAGTGACTGTAGAGAAGTAAAAAGCACCTTTAGAGAGATGTGGTAAAATCAAGCAGTTTGGGTGAAAAGAACACGTGGTGTTGTGCATTAGTATTAGGAGCCCAGTAGGATAAGTGGAAAATAGTATGTGCCTGGCCAAAGAGCTTTTTAATTTTTTTAAAAAATTCAGAAGAGTAAGAGATAAACGGGCAGTCTCCAAAGTACTCTGGAAAATCAATCACAAACATCTAGAGACATCTGACTTAATTCATTCTATTCCTATTACAATAAATCTGACTGGCATATAAAATTCGTGTGCCTGCAAATAGTAGTCTGAAAAATTACTTTTGGACTCTTGCTTGAATTTTTATGTGAATAAATAAAACTAACAAGCCACCAAAAAAACACAGAGGAACCGATTATTTTCTTCTGCAGAGAATATTTCAAGGCACAGATTCAGCCTAGTGTGTGGACAGTAATCGATTATATAAAAATTTGTAAATTTTGGTTATTCAAAATGAGAAGTGTTCCTTTTATATATAAAGATAACAGAATTTCCACTAGAACAGGTACTTGGAATGTTCTTTCCAAAATATCATACTGTAATTCCAAACCCTACCTCCATCATGTTCAATGCAAAGAGGATGGCCAGGGAACAAGATAACTTGAATGTCTTACCCAGGGGTTAGTCCCATGACTGGTACCTCATTAGCATCGTAGCTCAGTGAACTGATTTTAATGAAAGCTCCACTGAAATGGCTGTGATGGGATTTCCAAGCCTTAAACTAGAGGTACTGAAAAAAGGCAATGTATTTCACATGAGCTTACTACAGAACATCTCCCACTGATAAGCAAATCACTTCAGAGTGGTCAGTCTATTTTTGTGCAGTTTGCTGGACATTGGTAGGTTTACCAAATACTCTAGGTATCCCTTGTATCCCTTAATTCTGAATAAGTTTCTTGCATCATTTATTTGGTAATTTCATTCCCTACATTTTCTCTCTTTCTGAACTCAAGTGGATAATAGATGCCCTCCCTAACCCCAGATCAATTCTGAATCTAATTTTATTATCTTTTTCCTTCCATTTATTGTATCTTTACCTTTTGATTTTGCTTTTAAAATAATATATATTATTTAATAATACATATTATAATATATATATATGTATATGTACATATATACACTTTGTTTTTCAGAGCAGTTTTAGGTTCACAGCAAAATTAAGTGGGAAGCAAAAGAGAGTTCCCATATCCCTTTGTTCTCACACATAGCCTCCCCCACTCTCAAAATCCCCCACCAGAGTGATACATTTGTTACAATTGATGAACTTACATGGACACATCATAATTACCCAAAGTTCATAGCTTACATTAGGGTATGTTCTTGGTGTTTTAGATATTACAGGTTTGGACAAATGTATGTAGAGTAATATATACCCACCATTATCATATCATACAGACTTTCACTGCCCTAAAAATATTCTCTGCTGCACCTGTTTATTACCCTCTCCTCATTAAACCTTTTCAATCACTGATGTTTTGCTGCCTCCGTACCTTTGCCTTTTGAGAGTATCATATATTTGGAATCATATAATACATACCATTTTCAGTTTGGTTTCCTTCACTTAATAATATGCATTTAAGATCCTTCCATGTCTTTGCATAATACTGGCTCATTTCTGTTTAGTGTTGAGTAATATTTTACTGTCTGGATGGACCAGAGTTTACTTAATCCATTCAGGTACTGAAGGATATCTTAGTTGCTTCTAAATTTTTGACAATTATGAATTACACTGCCAAAAACATCTGTGTACAGGTTTTTGTGTGGACACAAGTTTTCAATGCCTTTGGGTAAATACCAAGGAATACTGTTGCTGAATTGTATGGTAAGAGTATATTTATTTATTTATGTTTGTAAAAATTATTTTATTGTTGTTCAACTAAAGTTGTCTGTATTTTCTCCCCACCCTCCCCCCATCTCCTCCAAACCCACTTCCTCCCTGGCTTCCACCTCCCCCCTAGGTTTTTTCCATGTGTCCTTTATAGCAGTTCCTGAAAACCCTTCTCCCTTCTGTCCCCTCCCCCCTTCCCTCTGGTTATTGTCAGATTGTTCTTATTATCAATGACTCTGGTTATATTTTGTTTGTTTTTTCTTTTGCTGATTATGTTCCAGTTAAAGCTGAGATCATATGGTATTTGTCCTTCACCACCTGGCTTATTTCACTTAGCATAATGCTCTCCAGTTCCATCCATGCTATTCCAAAGGGTAGGAGCTCCTTCTTTCTCTCTGCTGCATAGAATTCTATTGTGTAAATTTACCATAGTTCTTTTAGCCACTCATTTACTGATGGACACTTAGGTTGCTTCCAGCACTTGGCTATTGTAAATTGTGCTGCTATGAACATTGGGGTGCACAAGATATTCTGGACTGGTGTTTCAGGGTTTTTAGGATATAATCCTAACAGTGGAATTGCTGGGTCAAAAGGCAGATCCATTTTTAGTTTTCTGAGGAAGTTCCATACTGTTTTCCATAGTATACTGGTTGTACCAGCCTGCAATCCCACCAACAGTGCACTAGGGTCCTCTTTTCTCCACAACCTCTCCAACACTTGTTTGTTTCTTCATTTAGGATGGCCATTCTGACTGTTGTAAAGTGGTATCTCATTGTAGTTTTAATTTGCATCTCTCTGACAGCTAGCAATACTGAACATCTTTTCATGTGTCTCTGGATCCTCTCTAAGTCCTCCTTGGAGTAGTGTCTGTTCAAGTCCTTTGCCCATTTTGTAATTGGGTTGCTTGTCTTCTAAGAGTGGAGTCGTGTAAGTTCTTTGTATATTTTGGAGATTAAACCCTTGTCTGAGGCATCATTGGCAAATACGTTTTCCCATACAGTTGGTTCTATTTTTATTTTAATAATGTTTTCTTTAGCCGTGCAGAAGCTTTTAATTTGATGAGATCCCATCTGTTTATTCCTTCATACCCCTTGCTCTAGGGGACATATCAGTAAAAATGTTGCTGCGTGAAATATCTGAGATTTCCCTGCCTATATTCTCCTCTACGACTTTAATGGTGTCAAGGTTTATATTTAAATCTTTTATCCACCTTGAATTTATTTTTGTGTATGGTGCAAGTTGGTGCTCAAGTTTTATTTTTTTACATGTAGCTGTCCAGTTCTCCCAACACCATTTGTTGAAGAGGCTGTTTTTACTCCATTTTATACTGCTGCCCCTTTGGTTGAATATTAATTGACCCTAGAGACTTGGGCTTATTTCTGGACTCTCTGTTCTGTTCCACTGCTCCATGTGCCTGTTCTTATGCCAGTACAAGGCTGTTTTCATTACGATGGCCTTGTAATAGAGTTTGGTATCAGGTATTGTGATCCCTCCTGTTTTGCCCTTCTTTCTCGAAATTGTAGCAGCTACTGTGGGTCATTTATGGCTTGATATAAATTTTTGAAGTGTTTGTTCTATGTCTGTGAAATATGGCATTGGTACTTTAATAGGTATTGAATTGAATCTCTAAATTGCTTTGGGTAGTATGGACCTTTTGATGATGTTAATTCTTCCAATCGATGAACATGCTGTATGTTTCCATTTGTTTGTGTCTTCCTTGATCTCTTTCTTCAGAGTTGTGTAGTTTTCTGCATATAGGTCTTTTGCCTCCTTGGTTAGGTTTATTCCTAGGAATTTTATTTTTCTTTTTGCTATATTGGATGAAATTTTTTTCTTGATTTCTGGTTCTGGTGTTGTGTTGCATTGTTGGTGTACAAAAATGCCTTTGATTTCTGGATATTGACTTTGTATCCTGCTCTTTTGCCAAATTTGTTTATTAGGTCGAGCAGTTTTTTGGTGGAGTCTATAGAATTTTGTATGTACACTATCATGTCATCTGCAAACAATGACAGTTTTGTTTCATCCTTTCTCATTTGGATGCCTTTTATTTCCTTTTCTTGTCTGCTCACTGTGGCTAAAACTTCCAATACTATGTTGAATAGAAATGGTGAAAGTGGACACCCTTGTCTTGTTCCTGATCTAAGTGGACAAGATTTTAGTTCTTGCCCATTAAATGTGATGTTGGCTGTCGGTGTCTCATATATGGCATTTATTATGTTGAGGAATGCTCCCTCTATTCCCATTTGCTGAGTGTTTTTATCATAAATTGGTGCTGTATCTTATCAAATACTTTTTCTGCATTATTGATATGATCATGTGATTTTTGTATTTCCTTTTGTTTATGTGATGTAGTACATTTACCGATTTGTGAACATTGTACCATCTTTGAATCCATGGGATATATCTCACTTGGTCCTGGTGTATGATCTTTTTAATGTATTGTTGGATGCAGTTTGCCAATATTTTGTTGAGAATTTTAGCGTCTATGTTCATCAGCGATATTGGCCTGAAGTTTTCTTTCTTTGTTGCATCTTTATCTGGTTTTGGGATTAGGATGATTTTGGCTTCTTAAAGAGAGGTTGGAGTCTTCCACCATTCTGGATTTTTTTGAATAGTCTGTGAAGGATAGGGGTTAGGTGTTCCTTAAATATTTTGTAGAATTCTCCTGTGAAACTGTCCAGTTCAGGCCTTTTGTGTGTCAGGAGTTTTTTTTCTATTACTGCTTCAATTTTATCAGCTGTTATTGGTCTGTTTGTGCTTTCTGCTTCTTCTTCATTGAGTTTTGGAAGATTATATTTTTCTATTTATTTGTCCATTTCACCTAGGTTTTGAAATTTCTTGGCATATAACTAGTTCTTCATAGTAATTTCTTACAATCCTTTGTATTTCTGTGGTGTCAGTTGTAATCTCTCCTCTTTATTTCTGATTGTGTTTATTTGGGTTGTTTCTCTTTTTTTCTTGAGGAGCCTGCTTAAAGGCTTGTCCATTTTGTTTATCTTTTCAAAGAACCAGTTCCTGGATTCATTGATTCTTATAATTGTGCTTTTAGTCTCTATGTTATTTAATTCTGCCCTGATCTTGGTTATTTCCTTCCTTCTACTTGCTCTGGGCTGTCTTTGTTGTTGTTCCTCATGTTCTTGTAGGTGTAGGGTTAGGTTGCTTGTTTGAAATGTTTCTATCTCTTTTAGGGAGGCCTGTATTGCTACGAACTTCCCTCTCAGGACTGCCTTCATAAGCCAGTGTCCTATAAGTTTTGGGTTGTTGTGCAGTCATTTTCATTTGTTTCCAGAAAGTTTTTGATTTCTTCCCTAATTTCATTCTTTACCCATTCATTGTTTAATAGCATGCTATTCAATCTCCATGATTTTGTGTGTTTTGGGTTTTTTTTCCTTGAGGTTGGTTTCTAGTTTTAGTCCTTTTTGGCCAGAAAAAATACTTTGCATGATTTCAATTTTCTTGAATTTTTGGAGGCTTGTTCTGTGTCTTATCATGTGGTCTATCTTTGAAAATATTCCATGTACACTTGAAAAGAATGTGTATTTAGCTTCTTTGGGATGAAGGGCTCTCTATATATATCAGTTAAGTCCATGTCATCTGGGCATTGTTCAATGCCACAATATCTTTGTTTATATTTTGTTTGGAAGATCTGTTCATTTTTGACAGTGGGGTGTTAAAATCCCCTACTATAATTGTGTTGCTGTCAATATCTTTCTTGAAGTCCTCTAAGATTTTTAAAATATATTTGGGTGCTCCTATGTTGGATGCATATGTATTAACAATGTTTATATCTTCTTGGTTGATTGTTCCCTTGAGTATTAAGAAGTGACCTTCTGAGTTCCGGCCAAGATGGAGGCATAGGCAGTCGCACTGTGCTTCCTTGCGCAACCAAGACTGAAAACAACAAAGATTGAGAAACAATTAACAACCAGAACAGAGGGAAATTAATTGAACAGAAGTCGGGCTCCAGTACATCCAGACCGGTAAGGAGCGGCGGAGTCGGGAGGCCTGCAAAGTGGGGTCGAGGGTTCCCGGCGGGAAGAGGCGCTGGCTGGCGGGCGCGCAGGGTGCAGA